>JAJPUD010012166.1:31028-50687 GCA_023553655.1 Myrmecobius fasciatus
AGGTGGCCTTGCTGTACCAGATCTAAAACTATATTATAAAGTAGTGGTCATCAAAACCGTTTGGTACTGGTTAAGAAATAGAGCAGTCTATCAGTGGCACAGGATAGGATATCAGGACAATCTAGGGAATAACCTTAACAATATAGTATTCGATAAACCCAAAGACCCCAGCTTTTGGGATAAATACTCACTATTTGGCAAAAACTGCTGGGAAAATTGGAAACTAGTGTGGAAGAAATTAGGGCTTGACTCATACCTAACACCACATACCAAGATAAGATCTAAATGGGTTCATGATCTAGATATAAAGAGGGACTTTGTAAGCCAGTTAGAGGAACGTAATATAGTTTATCTCTCAGACCTGTGGAGATGGAATAAATTTATGTCCAAAGAAGACCTGGAACTCCTAATTGAACACCAGATGGATAATTTTGATTACCTTAAGTTAAAAAGTTTCTGTACAAACAAAACAAATACAGACAAGATTAAGAGGGAAGCATCAAATTGGGAAATCATCTTTACATTTAATGGTTCTGATAAAGGCCTCATTTCTAAAATTTATAGAGAATTGTCTCATATATATAAGAATTCAAGCCACTCTTCAATAGATAAGTGGTCAAGGGATATGAACAGACAATTTTCAGATGATGAAATTAAAACCATCTCTAGTCATATGAAAAGTTGCTCCAAATCACTATTGATCAGAGAAATGCAAATCAAGACAACTCTGAGATACCACTACACACCTGTTAGATTGGCTAAAATGACAGGAAAAGATAACAACGAATGTTGGAGGGGATGTGGGAAAACTGGGACACTGATACATTGTTGGTGGAACTGTGAACGGATCCAACCATTCTGGAGAGCAACTTGGAACTATGCCCAAAAAGTTGTCAAACTGTGCATACCCTTTGACCCAGCAGTGTTTCTACTGGGCCTACATCCCAAAGAGATCTTAGAGGAGGGAAAGGCCCCACATGTGCAAGAATGTTTGTGGCTGCCCTTTTTGTGGTGGCTAGAAACTGGAAACTTAAGGGATGCCCATCAATTGGAGAGTGGCTGAATAAATTATGGTATATGAATGTTATGGAATAATATTGCTCTGTAAGAAACGACCAGCAGGACGATTTCAGAGAGGCCTGGAGAGATTTGCATGAACTGATGCTGAGTGAAACAAGCAGAACCAGGAGATCATCATACACAGCAACAACAGTATTACATGATGATCAGTTCTGATGGACATGGCTCTCTGCAACAAAGAATTGTCTCAAACCAGTTCCAATTGTTCCCTGAAGAAAACCATATACACCCAGAGAGAGGGAAATGAAATATGGACCACAACGTAACATTTTCATGATCTCTATTGACATTTGTTTGCATTGTGTTGCCTTTCTCTGATTCTTTTTTTTTTCTTGTAGATAGGATTTTTCTTGCATAACTTCTCAAGCATTTCAACATTATTAGCATGTAGTGGACTTCCTGCCATCTAGGGGAGGGGAGGGGACTGGGGGTAAAATTTGTAATGGAAAGCTTTGTAAAGATCAATGTTGGGGAACTACCCATACATATGTTATACAAATAAAAAGCTTTAATAAAAAAAAGAAAAAAAAAAGAAAAAAAGAAAAAATCCCCAGGACCAGATGGATTTACAGGTGAATTCTACCAAGCATTTAAAGAACAATTAACTTCAATATTATATAAAGTATTCGAAAAAATAGGGAATGAAGGACTCCTACCAAACTCCTTTTATGATACAGACATGGTACTGATACCTAAACCAGGTAAAACAAAAACAGAGAAAGAAAATTATAGACCAATCTCCTTAATGAATATTGATGCAAAAATCTTAAATAAAATATTAGCAAAGAGATTACAGAAAATAATTCCCAGAATAATACACCATGAACAAGTAGGATTTATTCCAGGAATGCAGCGATGGTTCAATATTAGGAAAACTATTAGCATAATTGACTATATCAATAACCAAATGAACAAAAACATGATTATGTCAATAGATGCAGAAAAAGCATTTAATAAAATCCAATATCCGTTCCTATTAAAAACACTAGAAAATATAGGAATAAATGGACTTTTCCTTAAAATAATCAGTAGCATCTATTTAAAACCATCAGCTAGCATCATATGTAATTGTGATAAACTGAAACCATTCCCAGTAAGATCAGGGGTGAAATAAGGTTGCCCACTATCACCATTACTATTCAATATTGTATTAGAAATGCTAGCCTTGGCAATAAGACAAGAAAAAGAGATTAAAGGAATTAGAGTAGGTCATGAGGAAACCAAATTATCACTCTTTGCAGATGATATGATGGTCTACTTAGAGAACCCTAGAGAATCAACTAAAAAAGTATTAGAATTAATCCACAATTTTAGCAAAGTTGCAGGATACAAAATAAATCCACATAAATCATCAGCATTTTTATATATCACCAACAAAATGCAACAGCAAGAGATAGAAAAAGAAATTCCATTCAAAACAACTATCGATAGTATAAAATATTTAGGAATATATCTGCCAAGGGAAAGTCAGGATCTATATGAGAAAAACTATAAAACACTCTCCACACAAATAAAGTCAGATCTAAACAATTGGAAAAACATCAAGTGCTCTTGGATAGGTCGAGCGAATATAATAAAGATGGCAATACTGCCTAAACTAATCTATCTATTTAGTGCTATACCAATCAAACTCCCAAGAGATTATTTAACTGAAGTAGAAAAAATAACAACAAAATTCATCTGGAAAAACAAAAGGTCAAGAATTTCAAGGGAATTAATGAAAAAAAATGCAAATGAGCGTGGCCTAGCTGTACCACATCTAAAACTATATTATAAAGCAGTGGTCACCAAAACCATTTGGTAATGGATAAGAAATAGAGTAGTGGAATAGGGTAGGTTCACAGGAGAAAATCCTCAATGACAATAGTAATCTAGTGTTTGATAAACCCAAGGACCCCAGTTTTTGGGATAAAAACTCAGTATTTGAGAAAAACTGCTGGGATAATTGGAAACTAGTATGGAAGAAATTAGGCATTGACCCACACCTAACACCATATACCAAGATAAGGTCAAAATGGATTCATGATCTAGGCATAAAGAATGATATTATAAACAAATTAGAACAATGTAGGATGGTTTACCTCTTAGACCTGTGGATGGGGAAAGAATTTGCCACCAAAGAAGAACTAGAGATTCTCATTAATCACAAAATAGATAAGTTTGACTATATTAAGTTAAAAAGTTTTTGTACAAACAAAATGGATGCAGACAAGATTAGAAGAGTAGCAGTAAACTGGGAAACTATTTTCACATGCAAAGGTTCTGATAAAGGCCTCATTTCTAAAAAATATCGAGAATTGACTCAAATATATAAGAATTCAAACCATTCTCCAATTGATAAATGGTCAAAATATATGAACAGACAATTTTCAGATGAAGAAATTGAAACTATTTCTGGTCACATGAAAAGGTGCTCCAAGTCACTATAGATCTAGATCAGAGAAATGCAAATTAAGACAACTCTGAGATACCACTACACACCCGTCAGATTGGCAAAAATGACAGGAAATGATAATTATAACTGTTGGAGGGGATGTGGGAAAACTGGAACACTAATACATTGTTGGTGGAGCTGTGAATGGATCCAACCATTCTGGAGAGCAATTTGGAGCTATGATCAAAAAGTTATCAAACTATGCATACCATTTGACCCAGCAGTGTTTCTACTGGGCCTATATCCCAAAGAGATTTTAAAGGAGGGAAAGGGACCCACATGTGCGAAAATGTTTGTGGCAGCCCTTTTTGTAGTGGCAAGAAACTGGAAATTGAAAGGATGCCCATCAGTTGGAGAATGGCTGAATAAATTATGGTATATGAATGTTATGGAATATTATTGTTCTGTAAGAAACGACCAGCAGGACGATTTCAGAGAGGCCTGGAGAGACTTGCATGAACTGATGCTGAGTGAAATCAGCAAAACAAGGAGAACATTATGACAGCAACAAGACCATACGATGATAAATTATGAGGGACATGGTTCTCTTCGGCAATGATGTGATTCAAACCAGTTCCTATTGTTCAGTGATGAAGATAGTCATATACATGTAGAGAGAGGCCTGTGGAACTGAGTGCGGACCACAACACAGCATTTTAACGCTTTCTGTGAATATTTCCATGCATTTTGTTTTCCTTCTTAGGTTGTTTTTTCTTCTTCTCTTTCTAGATCTGATGTTTCTTATGCAGTAAGATAACTGTGTAGATATGTATACATATATTGTATTTGTCACATAATTTATCCTATTTAGCATGTATTAGATTACCTGTCATCTAGGGGTGGGGGGTGTGGGGAAGGAGGGGAAAAGGTTGGGAAAAAAGTTTTTGCAAAGGTCAATATAGAAAAATCACTCATATGTTTTGTAAATAAAAAGCTTTATTAAATAAATAAATAAATAAATAAATAAATAAATAAGAAGACTATTCGTTGTAAAAATAGAGAATGCGCAGTAAATCATAGGAAGGCTAGTCAAATATAGATAAAAATTCACAGTTCTTTAAAACCTTTATAGGTAGAAATTTTTATTGATTATTTTGAAAATTAATGAAAGAAAATCTTTTGAAAGCAAACTGGAAAATACTATGCCAGATGTTAATAGTAAATTGTTTATTCACAAATATAAAGAATAGATAGATAGAAAAAAGATAAAGACAGATTTTTATTTTTTTATTAAATTTTTTTATTTTCAAAACATATGTATGGGTAATTTTTTCTATATTGACCCTTGCAAAGCTTTTCATTACAAACTTTCCCCCTTAGTCCCCACCCCTCCCCTAGATGGCAGGAAGTCTACTACATGTTAATTATCAGACATATAATTAATAGAGGATTTTGTATTTTGTTAATTTACCATTTTGTTTTCCATGAAACTAATTTTGTTTTTAGTTTTCTTATAACTTATATCATTTAGATTGTAAGAATACAGAAAATGCATATTTTCCTTGGAGAAAAGATGGAAGATTTTTTTTTTCAGAATTTAAAAAGATTATTATGAAAGATAACATTAATAAATAAGAGAACTGATCTCAAAATCAAGAAAATATGGGTTCAAGTCTTACTATGAAACACATTGGTTTTAATTAATGGGGACATGGGGAAAATCACTTAAATTCTCATTGCTTTAGACAACTCAATAAGATTTTTTGTTGTAGAAAAAGTGTTGATTTGATTTGCAAGAGTTTCTTCAACAGGGAGTTTATTACACAAATGAAATCATAGGTCAACTCTCTATTCGCTATTAAGATAATTTATTTAATAAAAGCAGGGAGTCAGGAAGAATTGTTCTGATTTGCTCCTTCTAGTCACCTTGTTTAAGTTTTGCATGCTTAGAATATAACATTCTGAGTGATGAAACAGTGAAAATGACTAAGATATTAAACTCAGAAAAAGTATTAAAATTTTTCCATTTAGATCAGGTTGTAATCATGAAATAATTAATTTGAAATTATCCTTTAGAATAAAAGCATATGTGTGCGTGTGTGTGTATGGATGTATATAGCTATAGTTTACATTTAGAAATGAATTGGTGAATTAGTAAATAGAATTGAATTAGGTCAACTTCAAACTCAGCTTCACAGAAAAACAGGATCTCAGAATCTGAAGAGACCTCAAGAGCCTGTGTAGTCACAATCATATATAAGCAAGAGATTTCTCTAAATTGTTTTCTCTAATATTTTTCTCAAATGTTTATCTAGCATTTAATGTCTGAATATCTCCAATGTGGGAGTAGAAATACACTATATCCCAAGATGGTACTTCACTTTGTGTTTTCTAGGAAACTTTCCCTTTCATCAAACTTAAATTTGGTTCTTTGTAACTTTATACTCCTAGTTCTGATCTTTTAGGTCAAAGAAACCAAATATATTTTCTTTTGATAGCCCTTAAAATCAAAAGTCATTTTCCTACTTGTCTTCTCCAGGCTAAATATACATAGTCTTCATATGGCATAAACGAGTCTTTTCACTATCCCAGTTGCCTGCCTGGACATTACCTAATTTATCTTTATTCTTACTAAACTGGGACACCCAGAATTAACATCAGTCTATGTCCACTGTTTATGTGGTTTGACTAGGTCAGCAAATATTGCATCTATCATCTATGATGGCAAATGACTAAATATTACAATATATAAATTGTCCTTCTAACGTTAAAAAGGAAAAAAAAAAACTTCCCCCAGTATTATCAACTTATTTTCTAAGTGTGTAGGTAGTAGATCCCTGCCTGCACTTAGAAGCTTCCTCAGACAGACAGCAGGGCCTGCTGTTAAAGTAGTTACTAAATAAAGAACAGTTGTGTAGGACTGTGATGATTTCATGCATTACAAGCTACTTAGGAAGCTGCTCTATATGCTGTCTATCTTGAAGTCAGCAGAAGGATGTGTCAACTCATATTTTGAGAACATAAAAAACTTGTAATTTGCAAAAATTCAGGTGGTCCAGTATAATTAATCATATATGTTTATGTCTGTGTTTGTGTGTGAAGTTATTTTAAGAAATATATTTTTAAAAATTTCAAATAAAATGGAATGATTTTAAATTTTGTAACATAATAGCAAAATGTGCAACTATAAGAAACAAGAATCTATCTGGTTATCTAATTAAAAGCAGGTGACAGGGCAGCTAGTTGGCGAAATGGATAGAGCACCAATCCTGAAGTCAGGAGGACCTGAGGTCAAATCTGGTCTCAGACACTTAACATTCCCTAGCTGTGTGACCCTGGGCAAGTCACTTAATGCCAGTTGCCTCAGCAAAAAGCAAAAAAAACCAACCAAACCAAAAAAAAAACAAAAAAACAAAAACAAAAAAAAACGGGTGACAGACAAGTAAGCTTCTCTAAAGTTACTTTATATTCTTAAGTGACTGAATATTTTCTAGGAAAGAACATACTTATTTATATCATAACTCCTGATAACTGGAGGAAATTATATGCTACTGGTACTATGAGTTCAGAGGAGGATAACCAAAATGATCAAGAAAAAAAAAATGTTTGCTATTTGAGGACAAATTACCATAATTAGGACTCCTTAGTCTGAAAAGACAAAAACTCAGGGGGTGAGGTGATTCAGGTGTATAAAATCATTAAGGTTACAGATAAGATGAAGGTGGAAGTGTTCTTTAAATCTCAGAATACTAGACCTGAAACCTCTTTAAAGGTTGAAAGAAGTAAATTTAGGGCGCATTAAAGGAATTCTGCTTTACTTAAGATAGTAAACTTTGGGAATTCATTAACTTAGAAGTTGGTACAAGCTGACAATTTACATAGGTTCAGAAAGAGGATAATTAGATACACACTTACATTTATCATCCATGAAAAATTGTAGGAATTTAGGGATGTCCTGAGGGAAATTACTAGCATGGGAGATTAATTAATGTCTTAACAGCCATGTTCAATCACAAACTGTCAATTGATGATGTCATCAAAGGATAAAAAATTAGACCTGTTGGATCTGACCCTTAATGGCAGTTCTTATGTTTTTAGACAGAGTAATGTGATACCTTTTAAAGAAAAAAGAGACAATAGAACATTTTGGAATCTGAGCTAATATTGTAGCAATCTTGTCAGGTATTCAAGATTTTGAAATTATGAACCCAAGCCAGATCTAAAACCCAGATTTCTGGGGCAGTTAGGTGATGCAGTGGATAGGGCACCAGTCCTGAAATTAGGAGGATCACATTTGGCCTCAGACACTTAACATTTCCTAGCTGTGTAACCCTAGGCAAGTCATTAGCCCCAATTGTTTGAGGAAAAAAAGAAAAAAATAATTAAATAAAACCCAGATTTCCTCTGATTTCAAGTTCAGCGAATAATGTAGGCTCAAATAGTTTCCTACCTTAAATTTGTGGCAGTTATGTGGAGCAATGAATAGAGTATCAGGTATGGAGTCAGGAAGACTCAGCTTCATTGGTTCAGTTCTGACTTTTCTCTTTACTAGCTGGGTGACCTTTTAACCTCATCTCCCTCTCTTTTCTCATCTGTAAAATGAACTGGAGAAGGAAAAAATAAATCACCCAAAAAAAGCAAAACAAAGAAAAACCAAATAATAATAATAAAATAAAAACAAATGGGATCATGAAAAGTTAGACTCAACAACAATAACCTTAAATTTAAATTACTTTATTATAATCAAGCAAATTTAAGAGAAAAATTCTTAGAGTTCAAAGAAAGCATTTTCCCTCCTAGGCAGTCAACCACCCTCTTTTTAAAACTGCTTTTTAAAGGGCTACTACATATTTCTTATTGCTGTACTGGCTGATTGAAACAATATGATCTACTGTAGAAGCATTAGTTACTAAGAAAGGCCTAAACCAGATTACCATGTAATTAGGAAATGTTCACTAAAATTATACTTACATATACATATACATATACATATATATATACATATACATATATATGTCAAGTATTATATTATATATAAATACCTATATATATATATAATGTTAATTTGAGGTTTTCTAAATCAATATGCAGTTTGCAGGTTTTACTTTCTATGAATTTGACACCACTGATGTATTGCAGATACATTAGTGGACTTGGAATCCACAAGACTTGGGTTCAGATACCACCTCTGATGTGAATTAGTGGTGTTAGCTTGGACAAGTCACTTTATCTCACTGACCCTCATTTTCCTCAACTATAAAATAATGGGCCTTAGATTTAATGGCTTCACTGCTCCTTATTCTCTTGCCAATTCTAAATTTTTGATCCTAGGAAATCACAATGCATTACTGCCATCCTTGTGGCATGTGTTTTTGGTGGTATTATGGTGCTATCGCTCTTCTTTGCAACTGGAAAACAAATCAATCCCATAATTCTTGGAAAGGATGTTTGAATCAATTGCTGGATGATTTTATTTATCATTCTTATGACTTCCCAACTCTTTTTGAGGTTAGAGACTGTCTTCTTTTTCTTCTTCTTCTCATCATCATCATATAATTATCATCATCATCATCATCATTATCATTATATCCCTTTCACTTAACGCAGAGCATTATATATAATAAGCATTTAACAAATGCTATTTTATTTGTTATTATTCTTATTACTTATTTTTGGTCAACCTGCTTATCATTTACATGTAATCATTAATCAAATATCAGTCCAGGATTTTATTAGAAATACATAATAGAACAGCCACTATAACATGTCAGAATTCTTTTTAGCACAATATTCCCTCCCTCTATTTTCACAGTGCATCACCAATATGTACTGGTAAGTTGGATTTTCTGATAACCACAGAGAAGCTATTTGGTCTTTTCTGGTACACCAGAATGTACATCTGTGAATGAAGGTTAAGGTTAACTTAATTTCTCACTTCAATTGAAAATCAATTCTCCTACCCTTTTATCATAATCCTATCAACTGCATAGAGAAGCTGTTCCATTCTTGAATTATATTTGAATTTGCACAGGGAATTAAATTTTAGCTTTCCTGAAACTGAAAGGATTTATATGATGACAGGACCTTTTTGTCTGTATTTACTTTAATAAGTAGTGACCCTGGAGTGGTAAAAGGGTTTTCCTACAGGGCCTTTACTCTGAGTGAAGGGCATTCAGGGAAGGAAGCTAGGTGTATATGAGCTTTTACTTGTTGTGAGCTGGGACTGAAAAAATTAAATGAGCAGAAAATAGACAGGCAATATTTCATCTATCTGTCTATAGAAAAATACATCTTCATGCAAAATATATTCATCAAATAAATGTTAGTAATAGAAAAGAAAACCATTGTAGTTTGTTTATTAGGGCTTCTTGAATATATAGAGCTTCAATTGTATATTAGCTATTATTCCTTCATTGTTCATTCATTTTTCAGTCATGTCTAACTCTTTGTGACATCAATATATACTAAGGTACTACAGCTATGTGCCGTTTCCTTCTCCAGCTCATTTTTCACATGGGGAAATTGAAGCAAATAGGGTTAAGTTAATTGCCCAGGGTCACACAGGTATTCAGTGTCTAAAGCTAGTTTTGAATTTAAATCTTCCTGACTTAACAATCCATCCTAACACTATCCACTGTGCCACCTAGCTTCCCTTTCTATTCTTTATGATATTCTAAATTGTTCCTTAAATTTAAAGCCATTAGGAAAAAAATCTAAAATCTTATGTTATTACCCTTTGATAATTATATTTTCTACATTTCTCAATCAAAATAAGTTTATTTGCTTATCCTTTCGCTAAGTTAAGAACATATATATTATACTAGCTGAAGTGGACCCTAGATCAGAAGGAATTTTTCATGCAGTTCTTTTCTGTTTTTTATTTTTTTAATAATCATTTGGGAAATGTGATCCATGCAAAGCATCTCCATTGATTGACATGGCGAATGTGGACATACTCTTTTATTGCTTAATTTCACAATCATGATATTGTACTATGGATGTGGCCTTCCTGGTAACTTGTCCCCATATCACTCTATCCCTGGTAGTAGGTTTAAATTTCACTTTGACTCCACGTGGATCCATCCTTGTACTTAGCAATAGTGATTAATGGAGTTATATCATTGCTATTTCAACATTTAGTCTCCCATATCAATTAATCTTACTATGACCTTGAAGTCCAGTGTCTCATTAGCAAAATTCCTTGCCACATATCCATTCCTTATTAATGAATTCTTACCTCATTCCCCAGTACTTGAAGTAACCAAATTTCTGGTCCCTAAACCCTTTGCCTTTTAATTATTTCCCAGATACATGCTGCTGGACTTTGTCATAGACAAACAGTCACCCAACCATATGTATTTTATGAATAACAGTCCAGGTATTACAAAAAAAAAAGTATTGCTCTGAAAGTCAGAAAAGCTAGCCTCTAGTCTTGTTCCTGACACTGTATGACACAACAATTTTTTCATCTATAAGGAATGGGTTAAACTATACCCTTAAGCTCTAAAGCTTTGATTGCTACTCCTGACCTAATTTGACCTTGTATTTTAAAGTCAGTCTGTACTTTTTTACTAATGGTCCTCACATCCCACCTGTCTTTTGTTGCCTGAATTGATCTCCCAATTTTCTATCTTAAGATTCATGCACTCAAGTAGCTGTCCTTAGAATAAATGATTTTTAGATTGTTTTAAAGTGCAGTTCATATTCAGATCCTCTGCTTTTGCCTAGCTATGTATGTCTGAATTCTCAGTGTAGGCCATTACTGATTTGACTTTCCAAATTTAAGGCCACCTTTTATATCTTCATCTAGATTAGCATATGATTATTTCTTTCCTTCAGATAAATAAATGAAATTATAGAATTTAACAAATGGAAATGACCTTGGAATTTGTATAGGCCAACCCTTTTAATTTGTTGATGAGAAAGCTGAGGTTCAGAGTAACTTCTCCAAGGTCCCGAAATAAATACAAGGTATATATCTGGGCCTTGGATCCATGTCTTCTAATTCACAAGAAATTCTTCTACTATACCACAATATTTTTGCATGAGAAAGCCCATAAAGACCCCTAGAAACTTTAAGAGAGGACTTCCATAGAATAAGATAGGGCACTTTTCATAATGGCAGCCATAAAACAAAGTTCCTGGGGCCAACTGGTTAATTAATGCTCCTCAGTTCTTCATCATGAATTGCTCCTATACTTCCTCATTGTTCTTCTGCAACACTTCTGCTCCTTCACAAAAAATTACATTTTTTCATTTCCTAATAAGAAAGTGTCCAATTATTCTCTGGAGAAAAACAGATGCTTCTTAGAATCACTAATGCATATAGACTAAAAGTAATAAATGGAACAAGTCTTAGAGTATATCATACATATGCTGCACAAGCTTCATTGATTGCCCTTTATTTCCAGCATTAAGTGGAATAACTGGTATTGCCTGTGGTCAAATATGGACCCTAAATAGTTTGGCCTTAGGCATTGTAAGACTGCCTAAATTCATTCTTATGATCCATTACAATAGCTTAATCCATTTGTTCATTTCCATTTTTATTTCTTCTTTAGAAACTGCAATTATACATACCTACCTACTATGCTAGGAGAATCCAGGTTTTGAAAGGAGACATCTTTTAAATTTGCCTGCCCTGGATACTTTGAGAAAGATGATTCTGGAAATATAGTTGGTCTATTTACTTGACCTGCAAATGACAAATGCATGAGAAGGTTTATTCAGCCTGCCTCTCATACAACTAAAGTAGCCCTCATGCCATTAGAGATTGGAAAATCCTTGCCATTTCTCTCCCTTAATTCATGCCTTTCTGTCAACACATCTCCATCTTCCAATTTTTGAATTTCCCTACCACTATCAAGAAAAGGCACTTTTTTATCTAAAGACTTCATAAAAGCTATTTATTTCTTTGATGAGGGCAGGGGTAGGAAAAATAAGGAGAAGAGGAGAAAGTGTTTTATTTATCTCAGAAGAAAACCTCTTGATAAAGTTACATGGGCATATGGTGGGCATAATAAATAGATAGCTAGGTCTAAAGTCAGAAAAATCTGAGCCCAGATTTGGTTTCAGATGCTTAAAATCCATGTGATCCTGGTCAAATCACTCAATCTCTATTTGTCTCAGTTCCTGCAACTACAAAATGAAAATAATAATACCACCTTTCTTAAAATTTTCTTATGAGGATAAAATGAGATATTTGTAAAGTGCTTAGCACAGGCACATAACAGGTGCTATATTAATCCTTATTCTCTTCTTTTCTTTCCCTTCTTTCATACAAGGCTTATAGATGTGTAATTGTTATTATGATGAGTTTGTACTCAACAATTTTTTAAAATGTTACAAAAATTAATAGCTTTTATATTTCTATAGTTTATTTCAAAAAAATACTATATTAAGATCAGGAGACCTGGCTTTTGATTCTGTCTCTGACACTGAACACCTCTGTGTCCTTGGACAAGTAATTTATCTGTAAGTCTCACGTTCCTCTTTTTGAAAAATCAAAATAATTGGATCCTTCAGATGTTACTGTGATGAGGCTGCTTATAAATCATCAAGGCTCTGTTACCATTGGCTATGTAGGTTTCTATGGAATTTACTTAGGAATATCACTCCTCTTTAAAACATGGAAACTAGAAAATATTGTACCAAAAACAAACCAAAAAGCTCCACAATTTTCTCATGGACTTCTAGATTAAAAGCTATTCATAAGTTGTGGTTTGCCTATATTTAATTTTCGGTGTCTCAGTTGATACTATTTCCCTCAGATTTAAGATTTTATCTCATTGTTTCTTAAAACCTGCAACTATCTTGCTATATTTATTAGGGCTCCAATATTAGAATGACTTACCTGAATTACTGATTTTTAATTTTTATATTCCTTCCTTTAGCCAGTTATTATTATCAATATTATAACTCCATGCATCAAAACAATAAAGCCAACAATATTAAATCAATTTTCAATTTTTGGGTAACCTATGATATGTAAGGAAACACTAATTTTGATATAAGATAACCCATCTAGAGACCTTAATATATTACAATGTTGTAATGCTTTTACAACAGAATTTTTACATATATCAAACTGATGACAATTTGCTCTCTATTTTCTCTTGCTTTCTATTTCCTTTTAGGATAAAGCACCTAGTTACTTCTCTCTATTTATGTATGTATATATGTATGTATGTATGTATGTATGATGAAGATGATAATGGCATCAGTTTGTTAATTCTAATATAACTTAACCTCTGAATCTATTTTTTCTCCTTGTCATTCTTTCTTGCTTCTATGAATGTGTGTAAATATATTCATATACACACATTTGTGTATATATGTACACATGCATGCATACAAATATATGTATGAGTTTGTCTGTGCCGATGCTGCTGCTAACAATGACAATTGTGCAGATGTAGTTATAAAGATAGATTTGTCTGGCAATCCTTTACTTATTTTTACTGGGGAAAGGCTGCCCTTTGATTTACAGTTACAACCACTATTTGTATAGTGCTTGTTGCTGAGTGAGACTCTGATTCAGCCTTACAATAAGGCTGAAGTCTTTGCCTACAAAGAGCTTCTGCATTCCTGATTGCTTCTCTGTCTGCAGCTGTTGTCTCTCAGCAGTCCATAACTATGGCACGTTGTTTGAAGTTGTGTTTCTCTTTGTCTTTAACCTGCTTCTTCTGCCAAATTGGCTTAAATTCCTCCCACTTCAGCTCACCATAGAGTGACTACTTAGGTATCTTCCTGTCATTCATTCTTTTCAAATGTCTAGCCCCATAGGCTGAACAGAGAGGCAGTGTTGATGGCATTAGCTATAGTTCTGTGTTTAAATGTGGCTCATACTTGCATGAATTGATGCTAAGTGAAATGAGCAGAACCAGGAGATCAATATACACGGCAACACTAAGACCATATGATGATCAATTCTGAAGGACATGGTTCTCTTCAACAATGAGATGTTTCAAACCAGTTCCAGTTGTTCAATGATGAAGAAAGCCATATATATCCAGGGAGAGGCCTGTGGGATCTGAGGGTGGACCACAACTTAGCATTTTCAAGTTCTCTATTGATGTTTGCTGGCATTATGTTTTCCTTCTCAGATTTTTTTTTTCTTATAGATCCAATTTTTCTTTTACAGTAAATAACTGTAGAAATATATATGTATATACATATAAATATATATGTATATACATATATATATTTGATTTGTCAAGTATTTTAACATAATTAACATGTATTAGACTTCCTGCCATCTAGGGGAGAGGGTGGGGGGAAGAAAGGAAAAATTTGTAACAGAAATCTTTGCAAGGGTCAATGATGAAAAATTACCTATGCATATGTTTTGAAAATAAAAAGCTTTAAGAAAAAATAAATGTGGCTCATATATATATATACATATATATATATGTGTGTGTGTGTGTGTGTGTGTGTGTGTCTATAATATATATGGATCTCTTATTTTTAAAAAGAGAGAAAAAAACACATTAGTCAGATACTATTGCTACTCCATAGATTTTAATTAAGAATGGAGCTTAAGGAAGAGATACTTTAGAAGTTACTCAATATGTCATCCTTCTTAAAGGTCTTTGAATTCTTAACTTATTTTATCATAATTTTACCTTAAGAGAAAAGAGTGTACCCTCATTACCCCATATCTGCTCTGTCTTACACTCTACCCCCACCTATCCACTCCCATAACATATTTATATAGGGTCCCACTCCACCTTGTGTTTAGTAAATGCTGTGAAGTGCAGGGTGATGACGTACCATTCATGGAAGAAAGGAGGTTGAAGTAAAAAAAGTTACTGAGCAGGCAGAGGGATCAGAAACGCTGTATGTATAAGCAAGAACCAGAAATCATCTCTGAACTGAACTGAAAGTCCAATCTAAATCAAAAATACTCCACAGCTATTTGAGCAAGAGCACTCAGGCTGTCTTTAGTTCAGAGTACATTACTTTACACTAAATGAGTTACATGGTTATCTAGTTTGATAATTTTCTCTGTTTTTCATGTTCAGATTTTCTATAGTTCTCCCTTTTGTCCAGTTTTCTTTTCTTTTTCTAACTAGAAAACTGAAATTAATGCTGCCCAAAATGATTCAGATTTAGAACTTGAAATTTACAGGCCTGTTCCAGCCTTTTCTTTCCACAAGGAAGTCAACATTTGTTTTTCTTCATGTTCATGCATAATTTAAATTCTTTCATTTACCTTTATTTTCCCCAAAACATCCAGTGTCTGGGGGATTCAGAAAGCATCCCCTATATGTGCCTCCTCTTTTGCTTTGCCTAGGTCTTCCATACTCATTTCTGGTACTGTAATGGGCTCTAGAATTCTAGACCTCAGAGGTCAGGTAGTTCTATTCCTTCCTAAAATATGGAGCATTTCTTTACTAGGAAAAGGAATCAACTATCTTCTGATATTACCATTTCCATTTTTAGGCAATTCTAATTCTTAAGAAATTTCTCTTTATGTCAAATTGGAATTTAGCTCCCTATAACTTATTTGCCCAAATTTTGCCTTTCGGGGCCAATCAATTTTACAAATATTAATACTAATAATATTATTAACAATAGCTAACAATTATATAGTACTTTAAGTTTTGCAAAGCACTTTATTTTTTTTCTGGATGCAGATCTGTTTTTTATTTTATTTTTTTTTTTAAGTTTTTCAAAGCACTTTATAAGTTATCTCTTTGGACCTGTGACAACCTTGTGAGCTAAGTTCAATTAATGTTCTCATTTTATAGATTAAGTTACTGAGTCTGAGAAATCTTAAATGATTTGTAATTGTACCACTAGTGTCTGTGACAGGATACAAACTCAAATTTTCCTGACTCTAAGATTAGCATGTTATCCAGGATGTAAATATTATTTCCACATGAAAACTGTTGGAATATTTTTGAAATATATAATGATTTCACCACCATCACCATACCCTCTTCTGTATAATCACCCAATATCCTTGAACTGATTGTAGTACTACGTGGATTTTCATATCTGAAGAGTCAAACCTCCTTCCTTGGAAAAATTGTGAATTGAAAGTGATGATTCTTTCACTCCTTGGGAAGGTTATATATTCCCTCTTGCCCATTGCCTATCAGGATGACTTTGGAAAAGGGCAAGAAATATCTAGTTAAGGGCAAGGATCTCTTTCATGAGAAAAGTAATTGAAAATGTGTACCCTGTAAAGGAAGATAACAAAGGTAAAAAAAGAGAGAATGTTAGTCTCTAAGTAAAATGATCAAGAAAATTTGTGATTTCAAGTGTGTGATTATCAGTTTGTCAAAAAGATGGGAGTAAAACTTACTCCCATATATAAATATATGGGATATAAAATAAACATTACATTACTTCGGTTTAAGTACTGGGGGTAGGAAAGAAACTTGAGATAATAAATAAGTCCCTGGCCTCATTAAGTTTATAGTTTAGAAAGCAGATAAGACACAAATATGAATTACTATTATTATAATGTCTGGATGAATTATAGAATTTCTAAGTCGGATCTAAAGAAAAGATTGTTATCATAACATCTCATTTGTGATGATTGTGAAAGGATGGATGGCAATTTAACTAGCTGAAGAGGGAGAGGAATCCATGTGAGGTAGAGTTGAGTGTGAGAAGTTCAAATGCAGAAAAGGACAGAATGCAGTGAAAGGACAGAAAGTCACAAAGAACATGGAATTTTAGAGTTGAAAGTCTTGTCTAATTCATATTTGAAAGGAATCTCCACTGGGACATGCTGACAAGTAATCATGGATACTTCAGATAGGAACACTTGTTGTTTATCTTTCATTCTCAGAGTAACATGATATCAGGGAGCTAATACCCATGATAGGCAAGTGAATTAGATTTAAATGGAGGAGTGTGCAATGTCACCAGTCTCACTTTCTGCTCCAAAGTTATGTGGGTCCAGTGGCATGACATAGATTAGGACAGAAGATAATAGGGAGCCAATGAACATTTTTGAGCAGAATGCTATCTGACCATTGTTGTTATTCAATTGTGCTCAATCTTCAAGAGCCTATCTGGGGCTTTCTTGGCAAAGATACTGAAGAGTTTTGTCATTCTCCAGCTCATTTTATATATGAAAAAACTGAGGCAAACTTGATTAAGTGACTTACCCAAGGTGACACAGCTAGAAAGTGTCTGAGACCAGATTTAAACTCATGAAGATGAGTCTTTCTGATTCCAAGTCCTGTGCTTTGTTCACTATACAGTCTAGCTTCTGGTCTGGTGACAATTTAACCATCTATGACACCAGGGAAAACTAATCATAAATCATAGATTTAGAACTTCAAAAGGCATTGGAGATCATTCTCAGCTTTCCCCAATCCACCCACATTTCAAAAATAAAGTAACTCAGACTTCCTCAAAATCAGAATTATTTGAATTCATTTTCTCAGTTTCCTAATTCAGTATTCTTTCCAATATACTATTATGCTTCTATTATGAGCATTAATGCTACTTTTAGAAACTGGAGACGTAATAAGGAGCAAAAAATATTGTAAATCATTTAAATTTGACTGTGTAAAAGTAACATTACTTCAAGTGATTTATAGGAATTACTTTTCATACCTGATTAGATAAAATACAATTACTATTATACATATCACTAAATATGTCAAATTAGGTTTTCTAAGTTTTATTTGTTTACAATATTAAACTCTCTCCAAATATCCTCATCCTTCATAGTTTATAGGTCAGGTAGGGTGGCTGCCGATAGAGTTTTCATCAGTTAAGAACATTGTTGTAGGTATTTTTTTTTTGGCATGTACACATAGTAATAAAATTACATCATTAAAAGTTACATAGGATTTATGTTGCCATTGATAAAATGAGTTGCATATGCTAAATATCAACACTACCCTATTTAAAAAAGTAAGCAACAAGAATTTATTACATTCCTATTGTATGCTAGATATTGTGCTAGGCATTGGAAAAAAAATTAAGCAGTCAAGGGAATCAAAAATTTACATTCAATCAAAGATTAGTAAAGCCCTTTAGGTTAACCTCCTAACTCACACTTAAGAGGTTGTTTCCCAGATGGAAGTTCCCTTAGGTTCAGAATACTAGACCTCTATACTTCTAAAGTTATTAGTCCCTACTTATTTACTTGAATTTACTATCAGTCTATAGATACTATTAGCTCAAAGCAAATGCATTTTCTGCCAAAAACAAAACAAAACAAAAACTGGGGCACACAACTCAGATTAATTTAGAAGAGTGATAAAACATATAAATTACAGTGGTAGAAAGGTTCATATGTAGGAAAAAACACAATCCTGGAAATCCACACCTCTAGTACCATAGAACCTTATAGTCTTTTTTCTTGGAATGGCCTCATGCTGCTTGTCATGAATTCCCCTTATTTACTGGGATCTTCTGCTATTCATCTCTGCATTTCAGCTCTAGACAAACAATACTCTTAATTATTTCTCAAAGTCATTCTGAACCTGTGCTTCTCCCTTATCCCCAAGAGGAGAGGAATGATTTTCCTTCTTTCTATCTGGCTTTCTTTTATATTCATGGAGTTCACAATTCTCAAAGCTGTCTAATGACTCAGTAGATTCTGTAGAAAGTTTATTTTTCTTTTCTTTTTTTTTTCTAGTGCCAGGAGATACATGGTCAATCTTTCAGTCAGACAATGACTAGTTACCACCTAAAATTCCATTAGATTTAAATGATATACTTTAATCTTTGTAAAGGGAATAATAGCCTAGATACTTTGCATAAGTTAAAACATTGCACTTCATTTTCTCTGTTACCTTGCCCTTATATTCTGTGATTAAATCAACAGGGTTGTAAAGAAATCAATTGATCAGAGATTTTTTTATAATAGCTTTTTATTTTTTGCAAATACATGCACAGATAGCTTTCAACATTCAGCTTTGCAAAACCATGTGTTCCAAATTTTTCTCCCTCCTTCCCCTTCCTCCCTTAGACAGCAAGCAATCCAATATAGGTTAAACATGTGCAATTGTTCCCAACATATTTCCATATTCATCATGCTATGCAAGAAAAATGAGATTAAAAGGATGAAAAAATGAAAAAGAAGAAAACCCAAGCAAGCAAACAAAAATGGTGAAGATACTATATTTTGTTCTCCATCTCTCTCCCTCTCTCTCTCTCTCTCTCTCTCTCTCTCTCTCTCTCTCTCTCTCTCTCTCTCTCTCTCTCTCTCTCTCTCTCTCTCTCTCTCT
>JAJPUD010012167.1:0-50686 GCA_023553655.1 Myrmecobius fasciatus
ATGTCATGGTGCAAATCTCTCTGTATAAACTAGATACATACAAGCTATAAAGAGGGAATAGTCTCAGAGGGACAGCATGAGTTTTAAAGGGGATGACTAAAGGCTTCTTGTAGAAGGCAAGACTTTCACTGATGGCAGGAGATGAAGGGTGGAGCATTCCAGGCATGGAGGACCTTAGTGTTAGAAGGTGGAGTGCTATGTGTGAGGAACGGTCAGTGGACAAATATTTACTAAATGTCTATTATGTAACCTACACTGGGCTAAGATCTTGGAATGCAAAGATTGGTAAAAGACAGGCCCTGCTGTCAGAGCCCTTACACTTCAATGGAGGAGATAACACGAAAACAGCAAAGTACCAACATGATACTCCCTACAGGATAAACTAGGAATGATCAACAAAGGAAGGCATCAGTGTCAAGGGAGATTGGGAAAAACTTCTTGTAAGACAAGAGATGAAGGTGAGGAGAGAGAACCCCATGAGTGGGGGGACATCTAGTCAAAATGCCAGCAATAAGGAAGTAGGAGTGTCTTGTGCCAGGATGGGCAGTGTCTGCTCACTCAATGCTTACTCTCAACCAAACTACTGGTTACAACAGGTTAATTGGTTATATACAGTATAGAGCAGGAGGAGACTAGTAATCAGAGAAAATGCAACTCAACCTGCAACTTGCTCAAAGTCTTTTATATCTATTGCATATTCAAAAGCTTATCATCATTTCATTTTTCTTTAAATAATTTCTGTAATTCCCCTACAATTCAACAATAATTTCTTGAAAATATGTTTTTGTCTATTTTAAATTAAAAGATTTCAAAAATGATTTCCATATGAAGACAGCTTAAAAAAACAGAAATGAAGTTATGACTGTAATGAAAGGAGACTTGTGTAGTTTATAGAATCAGCTTCATTACTCTTCCACATACCTCATATAGCTGTCCTGTGAAAAGTTTATGTGAGTTTCTCTCGTGGGATCTAGACTGGATAGTCTAGTTTTATTTATAAGAGGGAGTTTCCTTGACCATTGCAGGTCAATATTTCCTCTGCAACTTTGAATTTTAGAATTTAGTTGCATTGGTCAGTGAGAAGATAACTGATTTGTCCAGTGTCATACATAGCAGTGTGTGTTAACAAGTAGGATTTGAACCTAGTAGGTCTTGCAAACTTCCAGGTTAGCTTTTTGTCCACCATACTGTGCTGCCTCTCTTGATTTTATATGCAATATAACAATATATGCAAGAGAATCTTTAACTGTGAGTCACAAAAATTATACATAGGGATGTTAAATTCCATATATATTTTTCAAAGAACTTTTTTGTTTATTAAATGTTGAAAATCTATGGAATCTTTATTCACTTGTCCAAATTGAATTTTGTATCATTTCTTAATTTGTGAAAATATGTAATTAAATGTGTTCTTAGAAACTTATTCTGATGTAATCAGTCATGTATTAGTTTTCAAAATTAAAAATGGCAAGCTATATTTTGTTTTTCTTAATTTTTCCCTTATCCTAAAAGCCAATAAGTAAAGGTGTTGGCATGGTATGCTATAGTATGTGCCATGGTATGTGCATATAACGATACTATAGGTATGAATAAGTGAGAGCAGCCTCATAAGTTAAAGGAGTAGTGGTACTGATTCACTAAAATGACTGAAACCAAAGGCTTTCCTAGTTGACTAGCCTTATCTATCTTCTTTTGGTGGATATGCAAATTTCCAGTTTAATTATGTTCAGAAAAAAAATACATATGTAAATGTGTGTATGCATAGTTTTTTTGGTATGGTTATTTTTATTTAAAGATAGTAATGATCATTAAAATGAGTGCAAGTGAGTAACCCTTAGTTTAAAATATATTTTCTAAAACTGAAAAAAAAAAGAAATACTATAGCCATACAGTATGATAGTTCAAAGAAAATGTTCATCCCTTTTTCAAAGTTAAGATGCTTTTAAATGGGTTCAGTAGTGATTGGAAAGCCCCTGCCAACTGAGCCTAAACAGAATGTCACATTATCCACCAGTTTTGCATTTGACTATTTTTAGAAATATACGAAAAATGATGAACATTGAATTTGTAAACTTCAGCTACTTGGGAACTCATTGAAAATTGTCACAGATTCTTCCCCTCTCCTCTCTATTTTTATGGCTCTATTCTCACCTAAAATGCACAGCAACCAAATTGCCCTCCCACGTTGGTCAGCAAGATGGTTTACCAAGCCTTTTTCTTTTTCACCCTCTTTTCTTCTGATATGAGAAATTTATGCTGCTTTGCTTCCTTCCTTTCATTACTCATTACTCCTGCTTAAGCCATTTCACAAATATAAACTTAAAAAAAAATTCCATTCCCCTTTTTGCCAACTTCTTCCCAGGAATATTATTTTATCCTGTCTTCCTTTAATTTTATTTATTCCTTTTCTGAGTATAAATGCCTAACTTTATATTATAGCTGATAAATAAGGAGTACTCATCGATTAAGAAAGATATTTAGTAGTGAAAACTAAATTAACAAATCTCTATTTTCCTTCATAATCTCAATATTAAAAGGCTTCATTTCCTCATCTCCTTTTCTAATTAAACTTTTAAATTAGCAGTCAATTTTTTTTTCCTCCCCCATCCTCCCAGCTGCTATGGTGACATGTACAAAAAAGATTTTTTTCCAGAGATGCAAAAGTCTTGTTTTTATTACTAATTTAATGACCAATTCCTGTTATTGCTAAATACTCATTACTCAGACCTGAATTCATTCTAATATACTTTCTAGTTGTGTGACCATGAACAAATCTCAAAGATCAAATGAAGTAATATTTGTAAAAATGTTGAGCACAGTCACAGACACATAATAGATGCTAGTTTTCCTCCCTATCAAGGTACATCCAAGCATGTCACCATTGCAGTTGGGAGGATGGGGGAGGAAGTAATCTCTTCCCTTCTAACTATTTTAACCACTCTGGAAGAAGGTATGAAGGAAAATGCAAAAGGGGAGTTCTGAAAAATAAGAAAAAACCAATAAAACATAACTATATGAAAATTTATATAGACATTCATTACTTCAGTAATACATGATTTGATTTTGTTATGGATATTTCCTCCACAAATACATAGCATAACCTCTTTACAACTTGGTACATTGTCAGCTATGAGCAAGTCATTTTCAATGGTTAGAATGCTGGGCTTGGAGTCAAAAAGTCTGGTGTCAGATACTAGCTGGTAGCCCTGGGAAAGACACTCCATCTTGTTTGCCTCAGTTTCTTGAGAAGAAAATGACAAACTGCTCCAGTATCTTTACCAAGAAAACTCAACATGAGGTGACAGAGTCACTTGAGATGACTAAACTAAAGATGGATTTTGAAATACACCATCAATAAAAAATTCATCCTCCTTTGACCAATCTGGTAATATCTTTATGACCTTAGTTAGGTTGGTCCATAAATAGCAGACATACCAGGCTCTTACTGCAAACCCTTTCCACAATGACAGAACTACCAAAATGTTTACTCTATGGGAATAGCCTGTAGCAACACAGAACCACTTTAACTGTACAATGCTGCATTTCAGTAAGCATTAGTACAGAATGCACCCACCTGTGTCCATGTGCTTGTACAAAGATACGAAATACAAATACATGTAAGGGTTTTTTTATGAGGCAACTGCTTTACTAAATATTTTGTAATTGTTGATGAGAGCCATCAACAATTACTGAAAAAAGTTATTAGACTTAACTACCAGACAGGGTGAAGCCCACCTATACTCCCAATTACCAGGGAAACTGAGGCTGGAAGAACTCTTAACGCATGAGTTCTGGGTTGCAGTGAATCGCAAAGTAAAAAGGGCCAGCAACTTGCCTGAGGAGAGGTGATGCAGCCCAGATCAGAAACTGAGCTAAGTTCCCATGCTGATCTGGAGTGAAATCTCCATCTACCTGCTGGATATATTTTCCCAGCTCTGACAATTTTGTCTTATATTCACCAATGAGAGTTAATACATTGTTGTTGTAGGACATTATCAAACACAATGCTCTCTTACTTCAGTAAGACCTGTGCTAATAGATATGCAGATAATGCAAACTAAATTTGTTGGATAAAGACATTCTAACACTTTTAATGAAGGTATGCATTAACTATGCTGTTCAATGAAATGGACTGGAAATCTGAGTATTACAATCTTTAGGTTTTCTCTATTACCCCATCCAGCTATCCAGGACCTTGTCATTTGGAGACTTTATATCTCCCAGAAAATTCTGAACTTCAATGACTTTGAATATAGATTTTTACATTAGAAATTTTTCAACTTTTTAATTTATCATGTTATAGACTTCATATCAAATAGAACATGTACACACACACTCACATTGTAAATAGGGAATAATGAGCTTCTACCAAATTCCTTCTATGACACAGACATGGTACTGATACCTAAACCAGGTATGATGAAAACAGAAAAAGAAAATTATAGACACACACTCACATTGTGTTAAAAGGACTTCTTAAGTATTTGAAAACATTGTCAGGTGGGAGAAATATTAGACAAGTTTTTCTCATGAATTGAAGGTGTAAAGATACAAATTTAATTTTGATGTAAAGAAAAACTTTCTAACAGAAGGATCCCAGAGGGAAATAGATTGTTTCAAGAAATCAAATGCTCAAAACCTTTTTAAGGTGAGTATTTGTAGGGCCTTTTAGAAAACAGCAGAGCTTCCCACACTCTGCTTAGATATCAAAGAGTAGCATTAAAAAAAATTAAAGAACAAATAAAGCACCAAATTAATTGCAAGATGATCATTACTATTAAGAAACTTACAATATAAAATAAGAGTTAAAAGTTAAGGATTTGGGGGGAGTAAAATATAAACTGAATTGGTTTAAGACAAGGAAGAACTCTCATACATAGTATTTTTTCATTTCCTTCCATCAATAAGTGATGAAAACTATCCAATTCCAGTATGCTCTGTATATTGTATTTTTATTTTAAAGAAGCAAAGATTTTTCCCCTGCTGAAAGAATAATAAATTGACTAATACATCTAAGGGTTACTCCCTTGTTTTAAATTTAAGATTCTAGTATTTGATGATATTAAGACATTTTCCCAACTCTGACACCTTATGTGATGGAAAATTAGGGAAAATATTAAAGAGGTTTTAAAAAACCTAAGCATCCAAATGTGGTTGGACTTAATGACTAAGCCATCTTCTATTTCTGCCTATGATCCTGAAAACTCTTTTGATGAAATGAGAAATGGAAAATGAAAATTACCTGATGAAATGCCAGTAGTTAAAAGTTCAAGTACTTTGAACCCAAATATGCAAACTTGCAAAGCTAAAAATTCCTTTGGAGACAAGAAAAAGACTATCATTTGAGAAATCACACAAGTGTTAGCCATCTGTGATGCCTATAGATCATCTGAAGGCAGTTTCTAAAATGGAAAACCAAATTAAATACCATTTCAAAAATTAAAACAGAAATAAAATGCAAAATCAATAAGATCCCAGAGCCTAATATGCATCACTCCTAGATGAATAATGAAAATCACTGAATTTTTATATATCACAATTAACTAAACCATATTTTAATTTAATTAGCATAAGGATAAATAAAAGTTGTTATTACTTAACACTTTGTTTTCACAATTGGGATGATAAAAAGGAAGAAGAAAAAGATAATTATGAGACTCTGTGATCAAATATGAGCACGAAAGAAGGCAAAGAGTGAAGAGTAAAGATAAGAGGAAATCCCAGAGTACTATTCTAATTTCAAAGGCCTAGAAAGGCAGAAGAGTCAAATTTTTGTGAATGGTATAAAATATAGGAATTGCATTTAGTGGTGGTGTGAAATAGAGACAGTCAGAGCAGTAAAAATGAGAAAGGAATAATATTAGTGAAATAAAGTCTATTTTCCTTTCTTTCAAAAATGAATACTTCAAAAATGTGCAATTGTTGGATGTAACAATTATAACCTGGAATGTAAATGATTGAAATTTAATTTAAAGATAAATTATCAAATGGATTAAAAATGCATCTCATCAAGATGTAGCTCACAGGAATTATACTCAAACACAAAAAGCTATGAAAAATTTAGTTATAAATTTAAAGGAATAAAAACCACTTCCCATTATATAAATGACCAAAAGATCTTAGGAAGTATTTTAGAAACTAAGGTAGGATTTGAACAAGGTCTTCCTATCTCTGGGCTATAAATAACTATAATAAACTCTCTCTCAATCTGATCTAATACCTTATAATCATTAAATCATTAGAAAAACTGTTTTGGAAGTGTTGGGAATATGGAGGGCTGAATAAAAATCTCAGTGGCATAATCATGTAGCAAATGTAATACATACATACAAGTCAAGATGAAATTACACCGCGGTTTTATGCCATACTTAATGTTTGTGTATAAACCAAACCTACCTACCTACTAACTTGTCTAACAAACTTACTAACTTTAAAATTCAGTGGTTTATTCTGAAAAAAAAATCTACTCCATAAAAAATTGTTAAAAAACAAAGTAGCTTGCCAGTTTATGGAATAGTTCCTAAAACTCTATAAAGACAATTCATCAAAACTTTTTTCACAGGAAAGATAAAGGGATTTCCAAGGAAGCAGGAAGAAAGAAATGACAGGGGAACTCAAGAAGGGGAAAAAAATCAACCTGCTTACAAGACTACCTGAGCCAGTTAAGATCTTGGAAAGTATTGTCCCAAGTGAAGATGACTGTGTGTCACAATCCAATAACCTGGCCTAGGACTGCAAAGTATTCCAACCAAAGATTGGGGCTGAACCCAGAGGCAAGTTCCTTTCCTAGAATCTCAACTATTATGATCATTAGGTATAAAAACAATTGTTAAGGCCTAGAAATACTGATGATCCTGTAATAGGGATTAGAAGCATTGAATTTGCCAAACAAGGAAATACAATGCATCCGAAATTCACCTACCATAAGTATAAGATATAAAATCTGGATGCATTGTACCTCTATGTTTATGCAAAGCTGGAAGGGGATGACTCTTTAAAAACCAATACTCACAAAGGGTGAAGATCATACACAGTTGACCCACATGTGAGTGCCATAAGCTAAGAGGGGAAATCCATTTTTCCTTTTACTTTGTGACTAAGAAATGTGTTTGTTTCTCTTCTGTTTTATTTGGCCTTATCAGTTTCTTGGGTGAAGTAATAGAATAATCAGCCAGCCAGCCTAGTAGAAAAGCCCAAAAAACCCAGATGCCTGGCCCTCAAATCTAAGGTAAGGTTTATACTTGGAATTGGAACTATACACTATAGGAAGTGAGCTAAATGATAAACCTAATCCTCTTCCTTTTCAGAGTCTGAGGTGGTATAAAAGGTGAAAAAGTTATAGATTTGAAGTAAATATTTCTTTGTAAAAGCTGATCCACTATTTATAATCAGGTTTAACCAAGTCATAGGAGACTTGTCTATACAATGGAGGGAATACCATTTGGGGGATCAATGCCATTTGCAAAGAGTCTGGAAACCCACTATCAATCTCCTTAAGAGTAGTAGAGGGGGCAGCTAGTTGATGTAGTACATAGAGCAACAGCCCTGAAATCAGGAGGAACTGAGTTCAAATTTGACTTCAGTCATTTAACACGTGCTGGCTATGTGACTCAGGACAATTCACTTTACCCCATTTGCCTCAGCAAAAAAAAAATAGTAGTAGAAAACTCTAGAGGATAGGGAAGGCTAAAATGAAACACATTAGGATTACTAGTATTACGAGATATAAAAACAGCCTCTTTAGAAGGCTTTGGAAGAAATGTTAGTAGGTTACAAAAGAACAGATTCATCAGGAATCAGGTTCACAAAGTGTTCCAAGAGAAATAGGAGTAATAGTTACACGTGTAATGCTAATGTCTGTATACAATGTCTGCTTTTCATGTAATTGTGTATTTGATATATCCCAAGTGATTTTTAAGGTACTGAAAAATTTTGGCTTCAGAAAGTAATGGAGCCCAAAGATGCTAAGACACAGGATCACAGAAATTTTGGATCTTCCTAAATCTCTAATGAAATCACAGAAACATTTTTAAGACTACTCTGGAGGATAAAAAAATCCTTAGGGCAAGCAGTCTAATCCTACCTTGTTCATTGTCACGCCTAGTTGTCATGAACTTTTCTCTTCCCAAGAATTCCCAAGAACACACTCAATCAACTCACCTTCACTGAATAAAGTTATTTACCAAAAGTTCTCTTTTCTCCCATTCTTTTTATCTCACATCACTCAGATATCATCTTCCACTATCTCCTTTAATATTTTGGATGAAAAGGCAAGCCCTTCTCCCTACCAAGATCTATCACTTGTTCTACTTTTTTCCAGACTATTTCCCCACCTATCAGATTTTCTACTCTTTCCAACTTTTTGTTGTCCATATCTTTTAAAATCTTTCATTGATGTGATTACCTCCACAACTGTCACCAAGCTTTTTTTTTCATCCCTTTCTCAACTAAATTCAGGGGAAAAGTCCATCTGTGCTCACTATCTCTGTTTCTTTTCTTCTCAGTTTCAGTAATCTGGCTTCCAAATGTATTATTCAATGCAACTACTCTGCCAAAGTTGACTAAGAATCTCTCAAATTACCAAATAGCTGACGTATTATACATTGCTCATAACCTCAAATGGTCTGCAGTTATTTTAAAATGGAAATGCTTTATCTCTTGCTGCTGGACTTTATCAGTAATATATATAAATGATTTGTGTGGGTTAATTTAATATTCTGCAACATTGATAATTGTTAATTTGTTTCAGGTAGGCTTTTGAATGATTTTCTGTGATTAGAGATTCTAAGTATGCCATAATGTCATATGCAAAGAGTGATAGTGATATCTCCTCGTTGTTTATTCTAATTCCTTTCTTCTTTTTGCTAAAGCCAACACTTCTAGTACAATATTGAATTGAATGGGTATCCTTATTTCACCACTGATCTCATGAGGAATATGTCCAGCTGTTCTCCATTATAAAGGTTTCTTGCTTTTGGTATTAGGTAGATGCTGCTTATATTTTACAAAAAAACCTCCCTTTATTCCTATTCTCTCTAGCAACTCCCTTTATCCATTTTCTCTCTAGTATTTTTAATAGAAATAGGTGCTGTATTTTGTCAAAAGCTTTTAATGCATCTATTGAAATTGTATGATTTCTGTTGAATTTTTTAATGATATGGTCAATTGTGGCTATAGTTTTTCTGATATCAAACTAGCTCTGCATTCCTTGTATAAACCCCACTTGGTCATAATTATTATGTTCACATAATATTTAAAATAATATATTAGCAAAGAAATTCTAGCATCATTTTAAATATATTCATTAGAAATATTTATCTGTAATTTTCTCTATTTTGGTTCTTCCTGTTTAGGGTATCAGTTCCATATTGGTGTCATCAAAGGAATTTGGCAGGAATCCTTCTATGGCTATTTTGCCAAATACTTTACATAGTACTGGAATTGTACTTTATTAATTGTACTTTAAGTACTTGGTAAAATTACTTGTTAATCCATCTGGCTCTGGAAATTTTTTCTTAGGGACATCATTGATAGTTTGTTCAATTTCTTTTTTATAAAATGGGACTGTTTTAAATAATATATTTCCTTTTCTATTGATCTGGTCAATTTATATTGTAAGTATTCATCCATTTGGGCTAGATTGTCAGAGTTGTTGGTATACAATTGATTAAATTGCTCCTAATGTTTTAATTTCTTGTTCATTAAGGCTGTTTACCCTTTTCATTTTTGATGCAGGTAATTTGCTAATTTGGTTTCCTTTCCCTTTTCTAATCAAATCAACTAAAGGTTCATCTATTTTTTTTCTTAAAATCATCTCTTGGTTTTATTTTAACAATTTTCTTATTTAACATTTTATTAATCTCTCTGAGTTTCAGAATTTCTAATTTGGTATTTAATTTGGGATTTTTGTTTGTTATTTTTCTAGCTGCATGCCCAGTTCATTGATCTCCTTATGTAGCTATTTAAAAAATATAAGATTTTCACTAAGAATTACTTTGGCTGAATCCCATGAATCCCATTGATTTTAGTGTTATCTCATTATCATTCTCTTGGATTAAATTATAAATTTTTTTTCTGTGAATTGTTTGACCCACTTATTATTTAGAATTAGATTGTTTAATTTCCTGTTGGTTTTCATCTTTCCCTGGCCATTTGTTGAATTTTTTATTGCATCATGATCTGAAAAGGAAGCATTTACTATTTTTGCCATTCTGCATTTGAGGAGAATGTTTATACCCTAATATATGGTCAATTTTTGTGTAGTTACTATGTACTGCCAAGAAAAAGTTGTGTTCCTTTATGTCCCTATTCAATTTTCTCCATGGGTCTATCATATCTAGGTTTTCTAGCATTCTCTTAACCTACATAGTTTTTTTTTTTTTTAGTTCAATTTGTCTGATTGAGGGGAAGGTTGAAATTTCCCACTAGAACAGTTTTGCTGACCATTTCTTCTTGTAACTGATTTATTATCTTCTCTAGGAATTTGGATGCTCTACCATTTGATACATATTCATTTACTGTTGTTACTAGTTCTTTGTTTATGGTACCCTTTAACAAGATGTACTTTTTTTACCTCTTTTAACAGACTTATTTTTTACTTTTGCTTTACCTGAGATCAAAATGACTATACTTGTTTCTTCAGTTGAAGTATAGCAAATTTTGCTCCAGCCTTTTATTTTTAATCTGTATCTCTATGTCAAATGTGTTTCTTGTAAACATATAGTATTCTGTTTTGTAATGCATTCTGCTAATCACTTCCACTTTTATGGGAGAGTTCATCCTATTCACATTAAGAATTATGATTATCAGTTCTTTATTTCCCTCCATCCTATTTTCTCCCTTGTATATTCTTTTGTTCTCTTTTTCCAACCTTAGTTATAGTGCCCTATCTTCTATCACCCCTTGCCGCTTCTCTTACCCCTTTTCCCCAGTGTGTCTGCCCTCCCTTCTATGCAATCCCTTTTTTCTATACTCTAAATTAAAGATCAATTTTTATACCCAACTGGATGATTAAGTTTTTCCCTCTTTGAGCCAAAACTGATGAGATCCAACCTCAGAAAATGCTCATCCTCCTAATTTCCTTTGATTGTTAATATATCTTTTGTGCCTCTTCATGTGATCTAATTTGGCCCATTATATCTCTCCTTGCCTCTTCTCCCAATAGTCCTTTTCCCATACCTGTCTTTTTCTTTTAACATCATCACATCAGAATCCATTCACCACCACACCTTCTGTACATATGATGCCCCATCTCTGACTGTCCCAGTAATACAGTTTTCATGAGTTACAAATATCATTTTCCCATCAAGTTATGTAAACAGTTTAACCTTTAAATAATAAGTATCTTTCCTATTTATCTTTCTAGGCTTTCTTGAGTCCTATGTTTGAAGATTAAATTGTTTATCTTTGCTTTTTCAATAGAAATATTTCCAATAGAAAGTCTTGCTTCTTTGAAGATTCATTCTCTCTCTTGAAAAATGATCCTCAGTCTCACTGAGTTGTTAACTCTTGGCTGTGACCCCAGGACCTTTGCCTAATGAAATATGGTATCCCACACCCTTTGATCCATTATTGTAAAAGATACCAGATCCTGAATAATCCTGATTGTTGCTCCTTAATATTTCAATAACTTTTGTCTGGCAGCACACATTATTTTTACCTTGTGATTATGCTTCTGGAGTCCTTGCAGTTTTCCTTGTGGGATCTCTTCCCAGAGGTGATTGATAGATTTTTGCAATGAGTATTTCCCCCCTTTTTTATACTATCAGGACAGTTTTCCTTCATGATCTCCAAAACAGTGCTATCCATGCTCTTCTTTTTGGTCACAATTATCTCTTTTGGACCTATTTTCCAAGTTGGCTGTTTTTCCAAAGAGGTATTTTAACATTGCTTTTCATTTTTTTCATTTTTTAAAATTTGTTTGATTGATTCTAAAAGCCATTATCTTCCATTTGCCCCATTCTAATTTTAAATGTGTGATTTTCTTCAGTTAGCTTTTGTGTAACTTTTTCTCACTTGGTTAATTTTACTTTTGTTTTCTTCAATTTTTTTTTTACTTTTGACCAAAAGTATTTTTTAAAAGTATTGACTTTTGTATATCTCTCATATCTCTCTTATTTGCCTTTTAAAGTTTTTTATGAGCAAGAACAAAAAGCCTCTCTGGGCTAAAAACAAATTCTTGTCATACTTTGAATTTCCTTTGTTGATATTTTGTACTCATTGAGTTGTTTTGGTCTTCCTTAGCACCATACTAGCTTTCAATGATCACACTTCTTGCTCATTTTCTTTCCTTTTCTTTTTGTATTTCATCTATTTTTACTTATATTATTGAGCTCTGCTTCTAAAGGAGGAGCTGTCTTAAGCTTCTTGTGCACTTTTAAGCCTTGGGCTTATGCACAGTGACTTGCTCTTGTTTGCAAGAGATAACTTTGCCTTCTTTTTTCAGAAAAACCCCAATTTTTCAGAATTTGTCTACTGAGCTGGAACTGGGGACTGCCCCACTGGTCTGCTGCAGAGACAGAGCCACGACTGAGTTCTCACTAATCTGCTGTGATTTAGACCCTCTCACTACCAGATGCTGTCTGAGTTGGACTGAACACCTTTTTCATCCCAGTAAGACTGACTTTTTTGAACATCTTTTTCACCCCAGTAAGACTGACCTTTCTTGAAGTTTTTCCCAATCTATCTTCAGCTTGAAAGTGTTTTCATTCAGTTAAACTCTGTTCAGAGGCATGGCTTTTTGGCTTTTTGGTTTTTGAGGGAAACTGGGAGAGCTGGAGTAACTTCCTGCCCTAACTCTTGTCAATTTGGCTCAGCCAAATTTGTGTATTTGGTCCACAATAGATATTTAATTCTTTCTGTATTGAAACAAATAGTACATCATTCTTGAGAACTTATGGCTTTTACATCAGTCTGAACCAAATATTATCCTTTTTCTTTGCTGAGGCCTGTTAGAGATGAGACATCAATATCAAAGCTTTCAAGAATCCAAATCACCACTATTCTACTATGGGGCAATGGAATAGAACTTCAGTGGTAACTTCTTGGTTTCTGTTGGAAAATTTACAAATATTCTTACCTTTAAATCAACATTAAGTTGTTCATTCACTAATATATTCTTATACTTTGAGAGAGTCAAATGATAGTACTCTGTACCTGTGTCAGATGATTGAATGAATTCTTAAGGAGCATCTGCAGCCATCTGTATTTTTTCCTATAATATACAAAAAATATAGTAAAATAATAAACTTAATATTATTATGTAAAATTACTGCAAAATAAAATTAAAAATAATTATGACTAATATGTATGTATCTCTTTAACCTTTTCACACTTTCTATACATTATCTCATGGCATCCTCAACAGTTTTGTAAAAAAAGCATTACTCAATTATTTTATAAATGAAGAAACAGGCTATAAGAAACTTGTCCAGCATCATACAACTCAAGAACTAATTCAAATTCTGCTATTCTTGACTATTCACCAGGCCATCCAGAAGCTGAATTATTTAGCAAGCTTATGAAAATTATTACAAATAATTACATTTTTTACAGCCAATAAATAAGTCTTCATTTTATTTATGGGGAATGAGAAATGAAAGAAAAGCCAGAAACAGTTTTTTTGGCATACTTAATGGACACATTTCACAAGAAGACTATTTCTAAAAGTATCCATTACTTTTAGATTAAATATGCTTCTAAGCTTCATAATACAGAAAAAGGGATCCCATCTGTTCATTGAAAATTGCACTATTTCATAAACCAATTTATATTTCTAAAATTTTTAAAGTACCTTCTTATTTAATGTATTCTTCACAGACCTAAAATAAAAAATAATTTTAGTGTGAATATGAATAGTAAAGTTCATGTACTTTTTTGTCATTGTAACTGTTTTATATACTTTTTGAAAATCTTATCCTTTTTCATGATTTTAATTATGTAAGATAGAGAACATAACAGTAATTAATCTCAGTTCAACACTTAGCGTTGCTTGTTAAAAAGACATACTTTTAAAACTTTTATGTTATCAGTATTTTGTACAATTGCTATAGCCATCTGTTTTCAGGACTTTCAACTCCAGATTTATCAAGAATTCAAATAGGGTGGGGTATTTGTGATTGACTTATACAAGGAACTTCCAGAAAGAAAATAATGCAGATGGATAACTGTTATGTGTCAGAGAATTGCTGGTGGATACTTCAAGAATTGGTTGACTGCTTGGAGTCACAAATCAATTATATGACAATGAAAAAATTTAAACCCAATTTATCTTTACTCCAAGACTCCTGTCCACTAACCCTGAGGTTTTTCTCTTCTTAGTTTCTTAGGATATGTTAGCACTAAGACAGTCTTTTTTCTGTTTTAACTTATTCTTTGATAGGCATGCCCAATTTTCTTTTCCTTCTGAAACATGCTAACTTACTTACTTGTTCTTTTACGAATCTGTCTTCTGCTTCTCTTCTTCCAACTGTATTCTATCTCCTCCTCCACCTCATGGCCTTCATCTTTTCATTATATCCTCTATTTCTTCAAATCCTTGTACTTGGGCTCACTTTTTTTCCCATTTAATGAGTCTCTCTCCTTCAGCTAAATCAAGTCACATCAATTTCTTCATGGTTCCTGAATTTCTTTATTATTAACTTTCATACTTTTTTCAAAACTTTTTCAAAATTCTTTGGAATTTCTCCTTTAGGACATATTCTTTTCCTGCTCCCCTTTTCACACAATATTGTATTAAAAATATTTTCAGAAATAATGTAAATGCTGAAACAAATCTAACCAGTTCCCATTATCAAGCATAATCTTATACAAAAAGAGATAAATTCCCTGTGGCAGGCTTTCTTTCTCCATTCCCTCAGAATGTCCCTGGAAGCATCTTGTTTAATCGTATTTGATTTAGCCCCTGTGCTGTTTCATTTTAATGATATCCTTTGTGGCTGTGATAAATGTCTCATGAATTTGTCACATTAGAAACCACTCTTCCACCTGGTACTTGGTCATTCATTTATTTGATTCATAAATTCATTTGATTCAAAAATCATCCTTTGGACAAAAGTAGAATTGTTCCAAATTTTAATCTCTGTGTTGTTCAATTCTTCTTAACAGCTTCCTGATACACTCACTCCTCATAGGTTATTATTTTTCTTTTTCAAAACTTGGCATCATTTCTAAGAATACTTCATTGTACTTGATCATTAAGAGAGTGGAAAAGCTTTTTTTCCCCCAGACTTTCTATCTTCTTCCATCTTAACACAAACTGTTGTCAGCTAAAATGTTATACCATATTCTGAAGGATTAAATATTATTTCTAGACATATTCCCAAAGGGTGGAAGGTCAGAAAAAGTCAGCTAAATTCCTACAGAAAAAAGTATCTAGTTCTTCTCCCTAGGTGGGAAGATTTCACTATGGGATTTGTAAAAAGCATAAAAGCTCTAAGGTGGCACATTGTCTCCAGGCTCTTACTTCATACCATAGACATAATTTGAAGAAGCAGTCTATGTGGTAATGTGAAATGTACATAATAAAGCAAGGTAGAAGAAGCATGTTTTGTGAGCTTATATATTACTATCTCTCTAGAGTCTCTTCTGGGACAGGATCTCAAGCAACCTCTGTCCCATTGTTTAGAATCTCATTCTTTTTCTAAAAAAAATATTAGAAATCATTCAATCTGACTATAAAATGACTGTAGCAAAACTTCTCTATAGTTTGCAGTTACATGTTCACACTGAAACTTTAATCAAGGTCAGAGCAGTAGCAGGTTGGTATTCCTTCCTTTTGTGAGACACAAGTAACTTGAACTAGAAACAAAGAAAAACAAAATGGGATAATCTATTTAGCATATAAACTGTGTTTAATTTATCTCTTTATACATAACAGGGGATATTTATAATAGGAATAGGATATATAATAAATATAATATGAATAAATAGTAAAATGAAGTCATACAAATAATTAACATCAAAAAGTTAACATTAAAATAGTTTTTAAAAATAGGAATTCCAAATCATTATACCAGAAAATACTAGAAATGCTAAACAGATTTTATTACTACTTTTCCCCTCCTGAAATTGTCTTTTAATTACTCTAGACAAAATGTTCAAAACAGTTCAAAAACTATTATTTCTTTCTAATGTTATGCCTCAAAGAAAATATCAATTTAATGGATTCTATACTATTTTGTTACTTGTAATGTTTTGGCTCAATGAGTAAAAACAAGACCAAAAATGAAATTTGAAATAGAACCGTAACCGAAGTAGTTTAATAATTATTTGAGTAAATGTTTTTATTTGATCATTTCACAGACCACCTTTCTCTGAAATTTAGTTCCTGATGTCTGCACTGGAAATTCCTGCTTTTCTATTTTGATTCAGGAATAAACATGAGGAAGATAGATGTAACAACAAAGTCAAAAAAAATTATGAAGGCAAGCAACTCTATTTCAAAAGTAATGAAGGAAATAGTCTTTTTTCATTTACTAATTATGAAAGTACATAAAAAATTAAAAAAATATATTAAAACCATAAAGAGAAAGTCAGATTTTCTCTTACTAATCATATTTCATTTGAAAAATTTATGTATCTGTCTGCCAACTGGGATTGCTTCTTCAAAGACACATATATAATCCCCTTCCATACAATTTATCCTAAATTGTATGGAAGGGGATTATATATCTATTTGCTTCCAATTTTGTTCCTTATTTAATCGCACATCACTGAAAACACAGTTTACTCAGAAAGTGCTATTATAGAAAGGAAAGTGGTATTACAAAAAAAGCAAGGCAAAAAGTAAAAAGCAATTTATCCTACCAAAGACAAGTAAGGTGATCTCTTTCTATACTTGAGTATGACTAATAATAATTTTAAGAGAATTTATCTTTGCTAAAAAATATAAATTTTTCTCTGTCTTGTTTTTACATTAAATGAGGAATTAAATATTCTTTTAAATGCAATTTACTTTAAAATTATAATGAATAAAATGTAGTTTCTACAATTTTAGCATCCACCATTATCTTAACATTGTTATCATTGGAAATAAATTATTGAAATATAGGGAATTAAAGTTAGTACAAATCATCTTTTTTTGATATTTATTATTACTTAGAATGGAAAAAGCAGCTTAACCAGACAAATAAACATAAGTCCTGTTGGCTTTGAACTTTGATATTAATGAAGAACATTTTATTTGTTTCCTCCACCCCTCCAAATGACATTCCTTTGAATTTCCTTTAATACCCCAAATTTGTTGAACAGGCGTTTCATATTCACTAAAGAACTGTAGAATTCTCCTCTTAATTTGAGCAGAACAATCCTAGGTTAAATCCCCATAAATCTTGAAAATATGTTGGGTGTTTTAAATATGTATAAATATCAAATTTCAAATATTAACTATCATAAATAAGCAATCATTGCCCGTCAAAATAAAGAATGATTTCACAGAAATTTCATAGAAAAATATAATTTAGAAATAGAAAACTTAGAAATCATCTAATTGAATTCTTTTCTTTTACAGATGAATAAACAAAAGTCCGGAATTAAGTGATATTTCAGGGCTTCCTAAATGAAAAGCTAATCCTTTTTCTACCATAGCTAGGAAAGTATATTTTATAATTTAGTTTTATTCATTTATATGTGAAATGAAAACTTCAGATTCACATTTTTAAGTTAGTGGAGGAAGACTTTTATTACATTTCTTGCAAAAGAGGCATGATATCCATTTTAAAGAGAACACAACATTCACAGAAACCAGAACAGCAGTTATAGTCTGTAATCCTGTCCTAATTTCCAACTTCTCCTCCTCAATTTCCTTAAGATCCTTCTGAAGTATAACATTTCATTACATTCCTTCTACTAACACTTTTTTTTTTGTGGCTGAAGCAACTGTGATTAAGTGACTTGCCCAAGGTCATACAGCTAGGAAGTGTTAAGTGTATGAGACCAGATTTGAACTCAGGTCCTCCTGATGTCAGGGCTGGTGCTCTATCCACTGTGTCACCTAGCTGCCCCTCTATTAACACTTCTTGATATGTTTCCATATTTCCTTTTCCCCTTGCCACATTATCATATCTTCAAAATATCAACCTCTTTAAGGAGAAGAAATTAATATACTTGAGGTATATTATGCATGTTCAATGAAAATTTTTGGATTGCCTGGAGGCATAAACTGATCATTTGCACCAACCAGCACCTGTGGTTACTTCTGTAGACTTTAGACATTATTTTCTTTCATTTCAGCTAGGATGTGCTGACAATAAAGGTTAAATCATGTTTTGTTTTTTTTTACCATGGCAATGGAGAGTGAGGCTGTGAGACTCTTGAAACTTTTCAACTGTGGAAAGAAAACCTTACAAATTAACTTCTCATTTGTATGTCACTAGTTGTTTTAACCTTTTAAAATCCTATCATGAATACATTTACAAATAAACGAGAGGTTGGTTTGTATAGAAAATGTTATTGGTTATGATATATTCATGAAATCAGTGTCTGCATTCTGTTATCTTCCTTGAACTCAATACTAATAAGTCATATTCTTGCATTGTAACTTTATTTTATTCAATTATTTTATTCAATGTTATAAACTGACTTTTTTATTGATTACCTTCACAGATACTCATCTTCAATGATATTAGTTTATATTTTTATTAAAACCCAATTGGGGGTGGGGGAAGGAAACCAAGATAGTGGAGAAAAGCCAGGACATTGCCTGAGCTTTCCCTAGCTTCCTTCAGAATTAATGCTACATCAAGTCTCTGAACTATTTTGATGTGGAAAACCCACAAGGAGTTTAATAATTTGGCAGTTTAAGATATCTTTGAAGGACTTCAGTATGCCTCAACTGGACATAAGTAAACTATATCTAGTGCTGGCACAGAGCAGGGAGTCCTAAGCATGGAGAGGCCCAGCTTAAGGAATCTACCAGGAGGCTCTGAAAAAAATTTCTTAATAACTTTTTATTTTCAAAATAATGTTAATATAGCTTTCAATATTTGCCCTTGCAAAACCTTGTGTTCCAATTTTTTCTTCCCCCTATCCCCTTTCCCTATACACTAAGCAATCCCATAGAGGTTAAACATGTGCAATTCTTCTAAATATAGTTCCACATTTGGCATGCTGCACAAGAAAAATCATATCAGAAAGGAAAACAAACAAACAAACAAAAAAAGATGAAAATACCCTGTTATGATCCACATTCAGTCTCCATAGTCTTCTTTCTGGATGCAGATGACTCACTCCATCACAAGTCTGAATCACCTTATCTGAAAAGAGCCAAGTCCATCAGAATTGTTAATCACATAATCTTGCTGCAACTGTGTACAACGTCCTCATGGTTCTACTCACTTCACTTAATATCAGTTTATATAAGTCACTCCAGACCTGTCTGAAATTGTCTTATTGCTTGTTTCTTAAGAGAACAATAATATTCCATTACATTTGTACACTATAACTTATTCAACCATTCCCCAACTCATGAGCATCCACTCAATTTCCAGGATGTTGGTCCTTCAAAAAGGACTACTAAAAACATTTTTACACATGTGGGTCCTTTTCCCTTTTTTATGACCTCTTTGGGATACAAAGCCAGTAGAGAGACAGCTGTATCAAAGGTTATGTATAATTTGATAGCCCTTTGGACATTCCAAATTGCTCCTCAGAATGGTTCGATCAGTTCACAATGTTGCCAATGTTTTCTCACATGCACTCCCACATTTGTTATTGTCTTTTCTTGTCATCGTAGCCAATCTGAGAGGTGTGTAGTAGTGTCTCAAGAGTTGTCTTAATTTAGCAGGAAACTCTTAAACACATATAGCAGATTTGCCTGCTCTATCATGGTTCAGAAGGTCATTAGATCAGCAGACCAGCTGTGTGATCTCCAACACAACCACTAATGAGAAACTGTGAGCTCCCGATCCCAGCATAAGAGACTGGACTTTGACAGGCCAAAGGACTGAGGAAAAAGCCCCAGCATAACTGAAATGTTGGGGAGAGACTCCTTTTTTACTGCAAAACACACTTGGTACAATCTCCCCTGTGCCCTAAAATTAGAGCTCAACTTTCCAAATGAACAAAAAACCAACAAGAGTTCTGATGGTGTAAACTTATTATGGAGACAGGAAGACTAGAATATAACAAACTGAGAAGAAGAAAGCAATGGCAAAATGCCTACAGGTGAAGCCTCAAAGGAGAACATGAGCAGGAACTCAGGCTGAAAAGGTTCTCTTGGTATTAAGCTCAAAAAGAATCTTAAAAGAGAGAAAGAAGAAGAATGGGAGAAAGAAATGAAACTATGCAAGAGAATTAGGAAGGTTTTTTTTTTTCTTTGGGGGGGGAATAGGCAAAAGCTTGGAAAAGTACAGCAATTGACTGAAGAAAACAACTCCTTAAAAATTAAGTTGGCAAAAGGAAAAAAGAAAACAACTTGTTTAAAAAAAACCAAATGAAAAAAATTCACTGAACAGAATGATTCCTTAATAGATATATAACCAGCCAAATTCAAAAGGAAGTAAAAAAAAAAAACTAAAGAAAATAAGTAAAAAACAGAATTAGACAAAAGGAAGTAAATGATTTAATGAGACATCAAGAAATAGTCAAAATTCCAAGATGAAAAAAAAAAGAATAAGAAAATGTTAAATCCATCATTACAAATATAAGCAACCAGGAAAATATATCCAGGAATAATTATTGTACTACCTAAAAACCATGATGCCAAAAAAGAGCCTGGACTGAACCTTTCAAGAAATTATCAAGGGAAACGTCACTGATACCCTAGAACTAGAGGGAAAATAATAATTGAAAAAATCAACTGATCAATCATCTCCTGAAACAGACCCTAAAATGAAAATTACAAGGAATTTTGTAGCTAAATTTCAGAATTATGCAATTAAGCAGGAAATGCTGCAAGCAATCAGAAACTAATTTTTCAAGTACTGAAGAGGCAAAACCAGGATTGCCCAGTTTGTAGCAGCTTCAACTTTAAAGGACTTGATGGCGTAGAATATTCAAGAAAACAAATGAGCTTGGACTACAAATAAGAATCAACTTTGACATTATCTTTCAGGAGAAATACAATGTTAGTAATCTTAATGCAAATGGGATGAACTGTGCCAAAAATGGAAGTGGATAGCAGAGTAGATTAAAAACCAAAATCCTATAATATATTGGCTACAAGAAACAAATTTTCAGCAGAAATACACATACAGAGTAAAGGGAACATGATGAAACAAAATATATTATGCTTTAGGTGACATGCAAAAAAACAAAACAAAACAAACAAAACAAAACAAACAAAGAAACAAACAAAAAACCTGTGGTAGAGATTCTGATTTCAGATAGATCTATTTTTTTGCTTTTGCTTTAATTAATAGAGGTAAGGAAGGAAGCTACAACTTGCTAAAAGTTACATGCCATACATAAGGGAGTAATAGAAATACTAAACATAGATAAACCAAGTGCTATAGCATCACCTCTTTCCCTCACCATTAGTTAAATTTAACCCCAAAATAGACAAAAAAGAAGTTATGGAGGTGAACACAATTTTAGAAAAGTTAAATATAATAGACCTCTGGAGAAAATGGAATGGAAATAGAAAAGACTATACCCTCTTCTCAGCAGCATATAACATCTAAACAAACAAACAACAACAACAACAAAAAATGAACATGTATTAGGGCATAAAAACCTCATAGGCAAAAGCAAATACTAAATACTTCCTTTTTTGGATCATAATGCATTAAAATATGTGTAGCAAAGGGCCAGGGATAAGTAAACCAGAAATTAATTGGAAATGACATATTCTACACCAAAAGAATGAGTGGGTCAAACAACAAATAAAAAACAATAATTTCATCCAAGAGATTTTCGATAAGATGACAAATACCAAAACTTAGGGGATACAGCCTAAGCAGTAGACAGAGGAAATATTTATATCTCTAGATGCTTACATGAATAAGATTAAGGAATTGAACATGCAACTAAAAAAGCTAGAAAAAGAATTCAATCAACTTAGAACTGTAAATATCAAAGAAGATTAATTAATAAAATTGAAAGTAAGAAAACAACTGAACTCACAAATAAAACTAAGAGTTGGTTTTATGAAAAAGAAACCCAACAAAGTAGATCTATAATTTTTTAACTTGATTAGAAAGAGGGGAAAAATAAAATTACCATTAGCAAAAATGAATAGGCCAATTTACTACCAATGAATCAGAAATTAAAGCAATTAAGTGGGAATTGTTTTGTCCAATTGAATGCCAATAAATTTCATAATCTAAAAGAAATGGATGAATACTTTCAAAATATAGATTGCCCAGATTAAAAGTAAGTAAAATACTTAAATAACCTTATTTTAGGGGAAAAAAAACTTTAAGAAGCCATTAATGACCTCCCTAAAAAATCTCCAGGAAGAAATAAAACTACAAGTGAATTCTTAACTTTTAAAGAACAATTGATTCCAATATTATAAATGTGACTTGGAAAAAATAAAGGAAAAAGGAGTACAACCATTTTTTTAATGAGACAGATTTGGTGCTGATACCTAAACCAGGAAGAGCCAAAACAAAGAAAGAAAAGTATAGAACAAATTCCTTAGTGAATATTGATGCAAAAATCTTTAGTACCAAATTATCACCAGGATAATACCCTCTGACCAAATGGAACTTATACCCAGAATGTGGGACTGATTCAGTATCAGGAAAACTATCAGCATAATTGACCACATTAATAACAAAATTAACAGAAATCATAGGATTATCTCAACAATTAGAGAAAAAGCTTTTGAACAAATAAAAACACTAGAGAGAATAATAGTACATGGAGTGTTCCTGAAAATAATCATTTAGCATCCATTGACAACTATCAGCAAACATATGGAGTAGATATAAGCTAGAAGCATTCCCAATTAAGATCTGGGATAAAACAAAGTTGCTCATTATCACCACCATTATTCAACATTGTGCTAGAAATATTAACTTCAATTATAAGAAAAAGAAATGGAAGGAATTAGAGAAGGTAATGAAGAAATACAATTATCATTCTTGCAGATATGATGGCATAGAGAATCCTAGAGAATCAATTAAAAACTACTTGAAATAATTAACATTAGCTATGTTGCAGATTACAAATAAACCCAGATATATCACTGACATTTCTATATATTACCAACAAAGCTCAGCAGCAAAAGATAGAAAGAGAAATGCCATTTAAATTAACTGTCAACAATATAAAATGTTTGGGAGGCTATCTGCCAAGATGAAGACGGGAACTATATAAAAACAATTACAAAACCCATTTCACATAAATAACATTAGATTTAAACAATTTAAAAACTATCCATTGTTCATTGTTCATGATTGAGGTAATAATAAAAATGATAATTCTATCTAAATTATCTGCTTATTCAGTACCATACCAACATAAATATCAAACATTGTTTTTATAGAGCTAGAAAAATGATAAAAAACAGTTTCAACTGGAAGAACAAAAGGTTAACAATATCAAAGAAATTAATGAAAAAAAAAATTCAAAGGAAGGTGGCCTAGCTGTACCAGATATTGCAAAGTGGAAGTCATCAACGTCATTTGGTAATGATCCTGAACCAGAATAGTGGGTCAGTGCAATAGGTTAAGTTTATAAGTCACAATAATCAATGAATATAGTAATCTAATGTTTGATAAACTCAAAGACTCCAAATTATGAGAAATCAGTATTTGACAAAAATTGCTAGCAAGATTGGAAAATGTTATGTCAGAAACTAGGCATTGATGATATTTAATATCCTACACTAAAATGTCAACATGAGTTCCTAATTCAGACATATGAGTTGACATTTATGGAAAAGAGAATTATGACCAAAAAGACCTAGAGAACATTATGAAATGCAATTTTGATTACATTAAATTAAAAAGGTTTTGCACAAATCAAACCAATGCAGCCAAGATTTGGAAAAAAAGAAGAAAGCGTTAGGGGAAAAAATTATGTATATGCAGCCAGTGTTCCTGATAAGAGACTCGTTTCTAAAATGTCTAGAGAATTGACTTAAATTTGAAGGGATACAAGTTATTCCTTGATGACAACTGGGTCATCAAAGGATAAGAACAGACAATTTTCAGATGGTGAAATTAAAACCATTTTTAGTCATGAAAAAATGCTCTAAATCACTGTTGACTAGAGAAATACAAATTAAAACAACTCTGAGTTACCACTTCACAAGTGTCAGATTGGTCAAACTGTTATGAAAAAATGATTAATTTTGGAGGGATGTGTGAAAATTGGAATTCTAGTATATTGTTTGTGGACTTGTGAACTGGTCCAACCATTTTGGAGAGCAATTTAGAATTGTGACCAAAGGAATATCACAAACTATTGAAAGGGCAATCTCTTTGATCCAGCAATGTCTCTACTTGATCTGTATCCCAAAGAGATAGTGAAAAAGACACACATGTACAAAAATGTTCATAGCATCCCTTTTTGGAGTGGCAAGGGAACTGGAAATTGAGTGGATCACCGTCAGTTGGTGAATCGCTGAATAATTTATGGTATGTGAATGCTATATTATAGTTCTGTAAGATATCATGAGCAGGCTGATTTCAGAAAAGCCTGATGCTGGGTGAAGTGAACAGAACCAGGAGAACATCGTGCACAGTATCAACAGAATCATGTCATGATCAACTGTGATGTGCTGAGCTCTTCTTAAGGATGAGATGGTTTAAGGCAACTCCAATAGACTTAGGATGGAAAATGTCAATTACATGCAGTCTCCATAGTGAGAACTATGGACACTGAATGTGGATTGCAGCATAGTATTTTCATTTTTACTTGTTTCTTGCATTTTTTTCCCATTTAGGTCTGTTTTTTTTTTCTTGCACAACATGATAACTATTGAAATAATTTAAAATAATAGCACATATTTAACATATATATGCACATATATAATATATATGTATATATAATAATTAATATTTAACTTAACTATATAGTTGAGGATGAGAGACAAAAATATTTGCCACAAAAAGATTTACAAAATGAAAGTTGAAAATGAGATTTTTATAATAAATTCTTTGTTCCATAATAACAATGTTGCCACCTCATTTATTCTCAATCTCACAAGCCCCGAAGTGCAGCAAGAAGTAGACATGGTACCAAATGAAATAAAAATGTTTGTGCCACTGGATAGATCAAGTATATAGAAAATGACCATGGATGTTGAATATTAAAGACATTAAGAATCAGTTCTCAAAGTATATAAAAAGGGGCATATATACCAAGGGTTTGGAAGAAATTTCATATATTTTTCTTGTCTCCCAGTCACCCCAAAATAGAAAAGATAATGTTTCTGTGAGATTTTTTGAGTACATATTTACACAAACATTAAAGAAATCCTAGATAAAGCCCTGAGAAGGGATCTCATGTTCAGGAACATAAATTCTATAGAAGCATACTGTAAAAGCAAGATGCTATTGTAAAAAAAAAATAATAATAATGTTGAAAGTTTTCTTTATATATATTTGGAAATGTAAAATGAGGTTGAAAATCTAAAAAAATTAAAAATAATAAAATTAGGGATTTTCAAAAATTGGGTTTAAACTTTTTTCTTAATATTTAACATGATAAGAACAATACTACTTACTGATGAATATTACTTCACTCACTTTTTCCCCTTTGATGACTTTCATAATAATTTCTCATAGATAGTTGGAGATATACTGTTTTACAAATGAAGAAAATAAAAGTGAGGGTCAGTTGTTACCTGACTATCAATAGGAATTTAAAATTTTTATTGGAAAAGGACATGTTTAGACTGTAATAAGACACACTAAAATTAAAAAATTTTTTCCTGACATTTTGATTAACCATTTTTTCTACCAGGAAGGGTTTATATACCTCATGTTTTTCTGATATACAGTATAATACCAAGTAGTTAAAAAGTGCATGATCACCATTTCCTGTTAAGCATGAGAAATCATCTAAGCTTTTTGTTCCTCACTTTCATCACTATTCCAGTGAGAGTCACCAGAACACCTACACTATCTCTTTGTCACAAGGAAAGGTATAAAATGTATGAAAAAAATTATAAATTTGAGATTAATTTATTACAAGTCCAAGTCTTTGAGAGTTCAAATGATACAGCTAGCAGGATAAAATGTGAGGAGACAAATCAGAAATGTTCTCTTTTCTAAAGTTTAACTCCCTGAATCAGGAGGTTGCAAATTCTTTTGAGTGTCATGCTAGAGATGGGCATGTATGAAAATATCTACAAAAAATTTAGGAAAATGTGCATTACCTTTCAAATCTGTTCCTTTGTTCCCTAGGCCCCTAACTCCAATGATTTTAGTCTCATTAATTTGGGGGAAGGGAAGTCTTTATGTAAATTGTAACATTTAGGAAAACTAAAATATATTTCTGAAGCTTAGAGTTGTGATTTACAGAGTTCCAAAAAAAAAAAGAACAAGAACTCTGCTCTCCAGCTTTTTACCATTCTATATGTATTCATATAAGAAATCAGTTTAAATGTGTGTATATCTCTGTGTGTACGCTTACACCACTATTATTTTTCCCAAAAAGAAAGAATCAGAAACAAAAGATATTGTTAAATATAATACAATTTTAAAGTTTAAAAGAATTTCCATATGGTTTACCTAAACATATATAGAATCATCAAGAATCAGAAAACTATTATTGTAGCCTTTTTTTTTTTTTTTGGATGAAGCAAGTGAAAGAGAGAGAGAATAACACACACGCACACACACACGCACTCACACACACACACACAAAGATAAAAAGAGAGAGAATTAAGTAATCAATCAAAAATAAACTTATTTCTTTAAAGTATAAAATGGAAATAGAAAAAAAATAAGAGTATATAATGAATTTTAACATTGCTCTCTCATTTTTTAAATTAACTTTTTCTTTGGATTTCTCAATCCTACTTTCTTTGTCCAAGTCAGGTCTACCCAAAATAAATCCAGTACCAGAAAGCTGATTTGAAGTGAAAGGTACAGATTGCATTCCTTCTGTATTTTATATTAATTAGTTGGTAATTATTATATATAAAATAAAATATAAAACACAAGCCTACATCAACCAAGATGAAAATTTCATTTACCAATTGTTCATTTATAGATATCCCCCAAATTATTTATTTGTTTTGATAAAAGTCTGCAGAGTAAAACTAGTTATCAATCTACATGTAATATGCTGGTCTTCAGAGTCTCAGTATTATACTATTATAATTTGAGAGCTCAAAAGTTCTATACAGGTTCAGTTTATAATTTAAATGAAGTTACTGAATTCCAGAAAAGGTTACACTTGTCCAAGGTCACACATAAAGTGAGAGGTAGGAACTTTTTCCAGGTCCTCTGACTCCAAATCAAGCACTCTTATCTCTATACCAAGCTGCTTTTCTGTAAATTTTAAAATTGATTATAATTATCTAAGAGTCTTTTTAGTTATCACTCAGGAAGACATCCAAAACATAATGTGATCTTCTCTAAAACTCACTTTAGGTATATTATAATTGAAAGTGTCAGAAAAGGTTTAAAAATATATTGCCTCTTTAAATCAAACACTATTCAGGTAATACAACATATGTAAAACACTGAAAAACCTCAAACAATTGTAAAAAATGGATGCTATTATCATTACTACTTCTGAAATTTCTGATCTCATCCTACATGTAGCTTCTGTCTTATCTCTTATGCTCTACTGAACATAATTTAATTGTCATTTGTCAAATTAATTCTTTGTATCCTTGAGTTTGCAATTATTATAGAAAGCCCCCATTCACATTCAATTATATGGAGGAAATAAAAATTAAGTGCAATTTAAAGATAATTAGAATGATGATTTTGGTACTTATGTAGAATAGTCATGGACAACAGCAATAACAATCATGTGTATGTTGGCAAGAAAGATCAGTATTATATCCAAGTAGAAAACTGACTATGCCTGGTGATTTACTTTTCACAGCAATTATGATGACTGTTATATGACAACAAAGAAACAATTCATATTTAAGAATTTAAACAATTCATTTCTGGTGAGTAGAGCCAAGATGACAGCAGCATAACATCAAAAAACTGACTGGGCTCTCCCAGTTTTCCTTGAAAAATCACTTGAAACCAAGCCTTTGAACAGAGTCTGATGGAATGAAACAATTCTCCAGCTCAAGATAGACTGGAAAAACTTCAAGAAATGTCACTCTCAGTGGAAGGAAAAGGATTATTAGCCCAGGTTACATTGTGGGAAAGCCAGTGAGACAGTCTTAATTGCAGCAAATCAGCAACTATGAGAAGCAAATCAGGGAGGCAGCTTCCTGTCCCAGCTCAGAAGGCAAAATCTGGGAAACCAAGCAGTTTCCAAAATACAGCAAGTAAAGCTGCTCCATACAAACACACAGGGCCCCTGTGCTTAAAATCAAAGCTCAAAGGTGCACAGGAAACTTGGGACAGTATCCCCTACACACCAAGAGCAGATCTTGACTTTAAAAGCAAAAAAAAAAAAAAAAAAAAAAAGAGGAAATACTAAAGGGAAAGAAAATAAGAAATAAACAGGGAAAAAAAGCTTTGACCACAAAAAGGTACTATTTTAATACGTGAATAAGAAAGATAGGAGAAAAATGAGAAAAGAATTGAGAAAGTCATCAGCTTGAAAAAAGAAAAACTAATTTTCTGAAGCAAACAATTCCTTAAACAGTAGAATTAACCAAATGGGAAAAAGATAATCAAAAGCTAACTGGGAGCAGCTAGGTGGTGCAGTGGATAGAACACCAGCCCTGAAGTCAGGAGGACCTGAGTTCAAATCTTGTCTCAGACACTTAACATTCCCTAGCTGTGTGACCCTTGGGCAAGTCACTTAACCCCAATTACCTCAGCAAAAAGAAGAAGAAAAAAAACTAACTGAAGAAAATCAAACATTAAAAACTAGAACAGAGCAAATGGAAGTTAATGATTTTATGGAACAGCAAGAATCAGTCAAACAAACTAAAAGAAAAAAAATTGAAGAAAAAGTGAAATACCACATTGGAAAAATTGCTGACCTGGAAAATAGATCCACAAGAGACAGTTCAAAATCATTGGGCTAATTGAAGGCCATGACCAAAAGAAGGGCCTGGATATCATTCAACAAGAGATTATTAAGTAAAATTGACCCAATGTTCTAGAAGTAGAGGGAGAGGTATTGAAAGAATCCATTCATCGCCTCTGGAAAGAGATCTCATAAGGAAAAACCACAAGGAACATTGTTACAAAACTGCAAAACTACAAATCTCAAGGAAAAAAAAATACTGCAAGCTGCCAGACAAAGCAATTCAAATATCAAGAGCAATAGTCAGGATTACCCAGGATCTGACAGCTGCTATAATAAAGCATAAGTGGGCCTAGAATATCATATTCCAAAAGGCAAAGGGACCTGGAGTTACAAACAAGAATTAACTACCCAGCAAGATTCAGCATCATCTTTCAGCTCAATGAAGTAAGAAACTTTCTATCATTTCTACTGAACAAACCAGAACTAAATAAAAATTTTAATCTACTCTCAAAGGACTCAAAAGAAAGATAAGGTAAACAGGGAGAAAATATATATTATTTAAAGGTTAATCTGTTTACCTCCCTATAGGGGAAAACAGTATCTTTAACTTTTGAGAACTGGGACATAGGTGTACGTCACATGGACTGAAGGTATGGTAGTGAATGGACTCTGATGTGTTATCCAAAAAAAAAAAACAAGACTTTAAGGGATAGGAAAAGGTCTGTAGTGAAAAAAGAGAAAAGGGGTGGTATAATGGGAAAATTAGTTCACATGAAGAGGTGCAAAAGACCTATTACAATGGATGGAAAGAAGAGAGGGGTATGAGCATTGCCTGATGTTTGATCTTATCAGCTTTCATTCTAAGAGGGATTAATAGCAATCATTCAGTTGAATAAATAAATTTATCTAACCCTATAAAGAAACAAGAGAAAAAGGAAAAGAAGAGGGAGGAACAGTATAGAAGAAGGGGCAGAAGCACTAGGGTAAAAGGTAAAGGGAGGGAGAGTTGATAGAAAATAAGGTGGACTCATTTTAAAAAACACTAGTAAGAGAAGGGGAGATGAGAAGAGATAAGGTAGTAGATAGAGTGGGTTAAAAACATTACTAAAAGAAGGGGGAAAGATGATAGGACAGATAAAGTAGTGGGCTGTGTGGGTAAAAAAAAACACAAGAGAAGAGGGAGGAGTGATAGGAGGTAAAATGGGGGAGGTAGAAAAAGAAAAAAAACAAAAACAAAAAACAAAACACCCAACTAAAGACAGGGTGGAAAGAGAGAATAAAAGTATATACAGGGGAGAATGGGAAATACAGAAGTGGTAATCATAGCTGTGAATGGGGAATGGGATGAACTCTCCAATAAAATAGAAGGAAATAGCTAAGTGGATTAAAAACCAGAATCCTACAATATATTGTTTGCAGACACACACATATAGACTAAAGGTAAAAGGCTGGAGCAGAAATTATGCCTCAGATGAAGTAAAAAAAGCAGAAGTAGCAATTCTGATCTCAGATAAGTCTAAAGTAAAAATAGATCTTATTAAAAGAGATGAGGGAAAGTACATCTTGATAAGGGGTACAGTAAGTAATAAAGTAGTAATGATAATAAATGTGTATGCAAAAACAATAGTAGAGCAGGCAAATTCCTTGGGAAGATTTTAAATCAGTTACAGAAAGAAATAGACCAAAAAACTATTCTAGTGAGGGACCCCAATCTTCCCCTCTCAGATTCAGACAAATCTAACCACAAAATAAATAAGAAAGAAACAAGGAAAGTCAATAGAATCCTAGAAAACATAGATGATAGACCTTTGGAGAAAACTGAATAAGGACAGAAAGGAATGGACCTTTTTCTTGGCAGTACTTGGCACCTACACAAAAAATTGACAATACATTAGGGCATAAAACCCTCACAATCAAACACAAAATGGCAGAAATAGTGAAAGCTTCCTTTATAGACCATAGTGCCATTAAAATTACATTCAATAAAGGGTCAGGGAAAGATAGACTAAAAACCAAGTGAAAATTAAATAATCTAATTCTAAAGAACGAGTAAGTCAAACCAGAAATCATAGAAGCAATCCATAATTTCAGTGAAGAGAATGACAATAATGAGATAATATACCAAAACCTATAGGATGCAGTCATTTTCATGTCTATGAATAGCTACATGAATAAAATAGAAAATAGGTAGATAAATGAATCAGGCATGTGACTAAAAAAAGCTAGAATAAGAACAAATTAAAATCCCCAATTAAATATCAAATTAGGAATTTGGAAACTCAAAGGAGACATTCATACAATTGAAACTAAGAAAACTATTGATATAATAAGAGTTAGTTTTATGAAAAAACCAAAAAAATAGATAAACCTTTGGTTAAAAGGAAAAAAAAACATAACTAGCATCAAAAATAAAAAGAGTGAATTTACCACCAATGAAAAAGAAATTAAAGCAATAATAAGGAACTATTTTGTCCAACTGTATGGCAGCAAATCTGACAATGTAACTGAAATGAATATTTATCAAAGTATAAATTGTACAGGTTAACAGAAGAGGAAATAAATTACTTAAATAGTTCTATTGTAGAAAAATTGAACAAATCATTAATGAACTTCATAAGAAAAAATCTTCAGGGCTTGATGGATTACAAATGAATCTTATCAAAAATTTAAAATGCAATTAATTCCAACACTATGTAAACTATTTGGAAAAACAGGTAAAGAAGGATTACTGCCAAATTCAAATATGATAATGATACCTAAATCATGAAGAGCCAAAACAGAGAAAGAAAATTACAGATTAATCTCCCTAATAAATTTTAATACAAAAATTTTAAAATATTTGCAAAGAGATTACAGCAATTTATCAGCAGGATAATTTTATACTAGGAATGCAGGGCTGACTCAACATCAGGAGAGCTATTACCATCATCCACCATACCAATAAGAAAACCAACGAAAATATTTGATAATCTCAATAGATGCAGAAAAAGCTTTTGACAAAATACAGCATCTATTCTTGTTAAAAAAAAGAAAAGAAAAAAAGAAAGACAGAAAGCATGGAGATAAAGGGAGCTTTCCTTAAAATAATAAGCAGGATCTGTCTAACACCTATACTAAGCATTATTTGTAATGGAGAGAAGTTGGACACATTCCCAGTAAGATCACTGGTAAAACAAGGATGCCCCTTATCACCAGTATTATTCATCATTGTACTAAAAATGTTGACTTTTGCAACAAGAAAAGAAAAAATAAATTAAAGCAATAAAGAGATTCAATAGTCATGTGATGGAAAGAGCCATCTGGATCCAGAAAGAGGACTGTAGGGAATAAATATGGATCACAACATAGTATTTTCACCTTTTTTTGTTGTTTGCTTGCTTTTTGCTTTTTCACTTTTTCCTCCTTTTGATCTGATTTTTCTTGTGCATCATGATAACTATGGAAATATGTATAAAAGAATTACATGTGTTTAATATATTGAATTATTTGCTATCTAGCATAAGAGTTAGGAGAGAGGGAGAAAAAACTAGAACACAAGGGTTGTTAGGGTAAATGAAGAAAATTCTGTACATATTTTGAAAGAAAAAAGCTATTTTAAGAGGGAGAAAGAAAATGAAGCTTTTTTGTTATTGAAATTATGAAGGGATCTCTAAAATAATTTGAAATTTGTTAACTCAGATTACACTGATACTTTTCTCTTTCTTGATCCTGGTGTACCCTATACTTGTCAGCTGTTATTAAACTAAGTGTTTTACACTCAGAAAAGGGATAAGTAAAATATAAGTAAGACTGGGAAAGAATTGGCAGAGAGAGGAGAAACTATTAAAAATAATTATTAAAATTTGTGAAATTGTTTAAGCAGCAAAGAGAGTTATGAGTGGTGAAAAAATAAGTCAGAAAGAAAGGAAACAAAGTAGCATATAATGCTCATAGTAGAGGAAAGAGTGCAAAAGAGAAAAATGTTGGGTCAGCCATCATGCTGATTGAGTGGCACCATGGTGGGAGAGCAACTTAGTTCATGTCCATTTTAAGAAAAAGCCAGACAGAAGAATCTGAGAGTTTGCAAAGAGTCACATGTTACTGATGCATGCAAATTCAATGTTCTTCATTCTGGGTGTGTCTGTATATTAAATATAGTTACTTTGAAAACTAGTGAACAATTAAATAGTTCACACAAGTACTTTGCTTAGGCCCAAATAGGCAAGGCTTCTCAGATCACAATGCATTTAAAACTATCTCTACCTTGAAAAGGGACTAATATTGATTGGCTGTAGGATTTTTTTTTCTCTTTAGTTTTAGAAAGCATTTGTATTTTAAGCCAGGGGTTACCTACACTCATTTCTGTTATCATTACTAGGTTTAAATGTCTTCATAATAATCAAATCAACAGCTGGATGCTCTCAGGAAAACCAGAAAAGTCCTCTACATCTCAAGTGAACTCAATGTACTATGTAAAAATTAATAGCAATGTTGCATGAGAATGCTTTTGCTATTTTCAGCAATACAAGGATCAAGGAATACTTTGAAGGAATTAAGATGAAAAATATTCATATCCAGAGAAAGAAATGATTGTGTCTGGATACAAATTAAAACATTTTTAAAAATTTTATTTTATTTTTTATCCTGGGAGAGTGGGAAACAATTATGTTTTTTGTTGCAACATGACTTTATGGAAATGCTTTGCTTAAATTTACTTATGCTTTCTCAATGAGGGGGTGAATCGGGAGGAAGGGAGAAAATCAAATGGTAACAAATGTTTTTGTTTTTGTTTTTTTATTAAAAAAAAGGTTTTACATGTAACTGGGAAAAATAAAAACATTAAATTAAAAAAATGGTTATATCAAAAAGACATTATCTGTACCAGTCTAGGGCCTGAATGTACAACATACCCATAAGAAGATCAGTAAGGATAGTCAACCAACCATGAAGATTTCTGTCTGTTTCAGGCTGTTCTCACGCATTCACACTTATTTTGGCATTGCAAATGTTAAATCAGGTACACTAATGTATGGACCTATGTGCAAAAGTAACATGGCAATTTCTTGGCTTTTAGGATAACTAAAATTAAGAAAAAGTCAAAATATAATGTGTCACTTTGAATTTTCAAAACTAATTAATGAATGATCCTGGAAATGGCATGAAAAAATAAAGTTTATATCAGGGCAAGGTTTCATTGTTTCTAAGAATACTTGTAGGTTTCCACTAATTAAGATACTATACAAAAAAAAATTGGATAAATGAATATTGTACTTTGAACCACCAAAATTCTAGTCAGGATGCCTCCAATTTTCAGTATTAAACAAAATAAAACATACATGCCCTTTAAAAATTATATTTGAAATTTAACTTCCCTATGAAAATGTCTATGAGTCATTATAGCTATCTATCTATTTATTTATATTGGACAGCTAAATCAGGTATTCTGAGAGAGGAATGAAGCTGATTATATAAACCACACATGAAAAACTAGTTTCCCTTAATTATAGTCATAATTTCAACATATATAGAAACCATGTTCTAAATTTTTTAAATTGAAAATATGGATAAATAAAGTGTTTCCAAGCACTTAGGATTTGTTTGGGGCAGGGAAGGTCCTATTAAAATTATTTAAAGAAAAATAGAATATATGTAGATAAGGCTGTCAATATGACTGAGCAAATTGTACATTGAATTGGATTTTCAATGATTACTAGTCTCTTTCTTCTGCTTTGTATTGTGAGCAACAGATTGGCCTGTTGTTTCCAGTAGTTTGGTTTGAGGCATGAAACATGGAGTAGACAGTTTGCTCATCCTAGTACAAGATATTCCTACCTCCTCAATCCAGGTTTTCATTTGATTTCCCCTAACTCATTGAGTTCTCTCATCTCCATCTCTCTTTCCTACCTGATTTACTCGTGCCAGCTAAAATGTTACCTTCTACAAAAAGCTTTTCCCAATACTCCTTAATAATTATGTCTTCCTCTGTTGATTTTCTTTCTTTTTTTATTGGTAAATATAGGACTTTTTCTTTTTTCTTTGATTCTGTTGATTTTCTAGTGTATTCATGGAATATCATGTTAGTACTTAGTTGTTCTCAAGTTGTCATTTCCATTGGAATTTGAGTGCCCTGACAGGGGGAACTTTCTTGAACCATTCTTTGTATACCCAGTGCATTCTCAGTTATCTAGTTGACAATACATTTGTTGACTTTCTCACATTACATAACCTGATACAGAGTGTCTTCATTGACTGTCTCCATACCTGGACTGCTTCTCACTTTCATCTTTCGGCTTCCTTCAAGTCTCAACTAAAGTCTTGCCTTTTATAGCTTCCTTTAAGTCTCAGCCTTCTACAAGAAACCTTTATCTATCACCGTTAAAAGTAGTGAACTCCCTCTGAGACCTCCCATTTAGCAGTATCTGGTTTATACTTAGTTCTTTTCACCCATGTAATCTTACAGTCTCTCTCTTCCTTCCAGTGCATCCTACTTCTTAAACATACATGTTTATGCTCCTTGAAACACCCTCACTTTACATTTACTCAACTTCCTCATTTCATACAGTATGCTACTTCATCATACCTTGGCCATTTACAAATATTGTTATACATTTGATCACCCACAAATGCAGCACTGCTACCATTACAAATTCTCAATTTCTTAATTGATCATAAATTGCCATTCCTCCTATTTTTTTTTTGTCTTGCAAACTTAAATTGTTTTTCATCTAGACCAAGACCTCTGATCTCAGACCTGCACTAACTTTCCTTCTTTCCCCATCTTGACTTCTTGGTGAACTATTCAATATGTTTATTCAACTCTTACTTTGCCTTCCCTTGAGTGCATTGCCCAATTATCATATTGCCAACTGAACCTTGAAATACTCCTGCCTTATGCTGCCTTTGTTCATATACACATGCTGCTAAATAAAGGTGGAGAAAATCCTGCAACTTTGCTTACTAAGGCCACTACAAATTTATGTTGCATAACATCAACTGGACCCTCTCTGATGCAAGGCTATACTTTTATATCTCCCTAAATAATTCACTAAGCCACCTACCACAGAAGCTCTTCAAAACCTTTTCATCCCTCCTCAAACCTTCCTTGGTCCATTCTTAACATTCTCAACTAAAAGTCTTACCTCATCTTTTATTGGAAAACAAAACAAAACAAAACAAAACAAAAAACCTTAAGCCATTTACTGAGATCTCCCTCATACCTCATCCTTCTCATCTTATATCAATAAAATGCTTTCAACCACTATCTTCTCCTTCACCTGTCTGACATGAAGAGGGGGCCCTTCTCCTAGCCAATGAAAATGCCTCTACATATGCAAGCAATTCCATTCTGTTTTATCTATCATTCCTTTTAACATTCCTATTGTCACTTATCTTCAATCATTTACTGCACCCTGGTTATTTCCCTGCTTGCTTCCCAAAAAACCTTCACTTATTCAGTCCATTCTCTCTATTATCCCACATCTCTACTGTCTTTTGTAGCTAAATGCCTTAAGAGGGCTGTTGACAACTGGTGTCTCCATTTGTTCCCCTGTCATTTTATTTTTAACACTATAGGTTCTATCTTGGGGCAGCTAGATGGTAAAGAGGGAAAAGCACCTGCCCTGGAATTAGGATGATTTGAGTTCAAATGTGGCTTCAGACACTTAACACTTCCTTGTTGGTTGACTCTAGGCAAATCACTTAACCCCAATTGCCTGCAAAAACAAAATAAAACAATGCCAAAGCCAAATAAAATCAGATACTTACAGTTGGATAACCTCGGGCAGGTCACTTTACTGGGTTTTCTTCAATTTCCTCATTTGTCAAAATGAAGTTAAGAAATAAACAGCAAACCATTCCAGCAACTTTGCCAAGAAATTTCCCCTCAAACAGTTGTTTTAAATGTGACAACATTTCACCTGAAGAGAATAATATTTGCTCTCACTTCACCACTGATTAAGAAGTTAGTAGAACTCCGCCAAAAATAAAATGAAGGAGTTTTACCATTCATCAAAAATAGGCAGGAGCAAGAGGTGACTCTCCCTTTCAAAACTTACTATCCACCTCCAGGAGACAAAGTCTGACCTTTACCCTGTCCCTAGTGCTGAGGGAAATGATTTTCTGAGAGTTCCTGCAGGAATGGGAGGGACATAGGAGGACTGATTAGGAGGGGAGGTTCTTAGGCCTCTCAGCTAGGGGCCTTCCCTTTTCTTTTCCCCTCCTACAGCCCCCTGCTTTTACCACTTCAAACAGATCATTCATAGCATATTTCCTCAGTAATAGCTGCAGCTGCTGCACTTTTGCCCCATCCCCCATCGAGGCTTCCTGAATCAGGTATTCTGCATTGGGGTCAGATTCCGGGAGTTTGACTTCAGTCCCAGGGGTGGCAAAAGAGCGAGATAGAGACTGCTCTTTCTTGTTGTCCAGGTTGAAAATCTTCAGCCTCGGGGCTGGCTTCAGGGTCTGTCATGAGACCTGGGGTACCCACATAGCTGGGCCCTTCAACCTGCTTGGAGGCCCAGTTTCCACTCCAAAATCAAAGGGGCGAAATTTCAATAATCAGAGCACGGAGCTTCAGAGACCGGTAAACCCACAGCTCCACAACTCCAGAGTCCGCTACAACCCCCGCAACTACTGGATGGTAACTGAACTGCGCAAGCCTTTGTCAGGTTCTTGGCTCACGTGGATGCGATAAACGGTCAAGTCACACACAGTTGAGCGTACTGGTGCCGGGTCCGTTGGCAACAAGTGGGAGAAATCCAAAGCTCCAGATTGCCAGGCTGGGTGAGCTCCAGGACTCAGATTCGAATCTCGAGAACAATTCTCTTGCTTACTTTGATGGGCGCAGCACTTCCTCTGCGAGTCTCAGGTCTTCTGTAAAAGGAAGACATTTTCCTAGATATACTCTCAAATATTTTGCAGCCCCTAAGAATTCTGTGAAGTTGAAAGAGGCGCCCAGACTGAAAAAGAGGGCCCTAGGGACCAGAATGTCCAAATGCAGTCTCTAGGTTCCTCTTTCGCTGTTACTGCCTTCAAGAGTGTTGGGGGAAGATTCCAGAGAGCCTGGAATAGAAAGGGGAGAGCTGTTCTTAACCAGTCAGACCTGGGTTCAAGCCCATCCTATACGGAATTTAAATTGCCTTATTGATATTGTTAGTAATGGAGAGGCAGAAGAGGATTACAGTAGTTCAGTGGGAAAAAAAATTATATGTCATTTTAGTTGAAAGGCTTAAACATACCCTAAGACTATGGAGGGTATAGAGAGGATAATACTCTCATTCGCCTCAGGACTGATGAGATCCTGTCCAACGTATTGTGTTATTTTAAGGATGTTACATTCTAGAAGGGGCATTGATGAATTCAGAGGCAAGAGATACGGATAAGATAAAGAAGACTAAGGGAAGATGTGATGACGATTTTCAAATATCCCACAAGGATACTTTGATTCTCTATATAGTCTGTACCATACTGTTGCAAGCTTGCATTAGGAGAGATAATTAGTCAGCTTTGTTTTAAAGTCACATATAATGAATGGAAGCTAGAAGTATTTTGTTTTATTGGTTTAGGTTCTTCTCCCAAACTGTAAGGACATTTCTACAAAAGGAAACAGTACTGGTTATTATCTAACTGGTCTCAGCCTTTCCCTCCTCCTTCCTCTTCCTTCCCCTCTCTGTTTCTTTTTCATTTTCACTCTTCACCTTTTCTTTCCTTCTTGCCTCTACTTCTTCCTTTTTTGTTCTCTTCCCTTTCCTTCTCTTAGTCCCCCTTTCCCTCCCTTGCTCTGTTTTTCCCTCTCCTCCTTCTTTTCAACAAACCAAAATACCAGCTTATACTGAAAGTTTTTTTTTCCTTAGTGGGGATTATTTGTGATCCAGTTTGTCAATCCAGAATATCGAGGCCACATTTTATGAAAGGTTTTCAGTCAGTTTGTGCCATTCAATCCCTCCTCTTATTTTTTAACCTTTGAAAATCTTTCACACCTTTCTTGATACATTTCCCCAACCATCTCATTCTAAATCTCCAATCCTTCTGAGCCTGGTTGTGCTAACAAATATTGTCGCTTGATTATTTTGACAACAGCTTGGAGTTTAGTGAGCCTATTCACCATAGAAATTGAGGGTCTCTACCCCAAATTCTCACATGAGGCCAGCTATGAGCCCAATCATTATTGTGTCCATTCATTGCAGTAACCCTTCACAAATAAAGATGTCTATCACAAAATCAGCAATAGAAATGCTAGTGATCAGATCGATGCATGGATCTAGCAACAGATAGATGACTAGGTCAAATATTTAGGATATAATAATCACATATTAACTGCAACATACTTGGATTGTATTCATGATTTCTATTGGCCACTTGCCCTATAGAGGAGAATATATTATAGAAACTTGCTATAAGAAAAAAAAAGCATGGACATGATTATAATAGTATCAAAACTGGTCAATTGGGTCTCAGCCTGAGATCACATTCACCACAGAATAAAATCCTTAACTCAGTTTGACTTTAGATAATTGAATGCAATAACAATTCCACCTTATAGCTACACTCAGGAATAATCAGTAATCTACCTGATTATTCAAAGGAACACCACTGGAAAACTGAGTTAGAAAGATGCTATCTTAAGTGGCAGCCAAGGAAGTCCTCTCAATTCTTGCCCAGATATTAACCTCCATCTTAAAGAATTCAAAATCACATTCCTCTGAGTAGCAAGTGGCATACTTATGTTGGATAGTGGATTACTGATTTGATTATCTATCAGACAATCATACCTGAATTCAAAATTCCAAGTAATATCAGCTACCATCCCAAGAGATTTTATCTCAAATAGCAAGTCTCATTAATCAGAACTTTAGATGGATTTATCTCTCAAGAATCATATATCGTAAATAAGTATTGACTATAATTTCACATTGATAACAGTAAGAGAGTCATCCTAGATAAAATTATTGTGCCTAAGATTTTCTGTTTCATCCATTCATTCTTTAGGATTTGATTATTTAATTTTCAACTAACTTTTGATCTATTTTTTCCTGGTCTTATATTGTATGTAATCTTTATTACATCATGATCTGAAAAAAATTACTATTTTTGCCTTTCTGTATTTGATTTTGAAGTTTTTATGCCCTTGCATATGGTCAATTTTTGTTTAAGTTCCTTGAACTGCTGAAAAAAAAAAGTAAACTCCTTTCTGTCTCTATTCAATTTTCTCCAAAGATCTATCATACCTAATTTTTCTAACATTTTGTTTACCTCCCTAATTCTGTCTTATTTTGTGGTTCAATTTATTTAGGTCTGAGAGAGCAAGGTTGAAATCCCCTCTAGTATAGTTTTGCTCTCTATTTCTCCTTGCATCTCTCTAAACTTCTCCTCTAGTAATGTGAATGCTATACCACTTGCATGTATGTTTAGTATTGATATTGCTTCATCATCTATGATACCCTTTAGGAAAATATAATTTCCTTCCTTATCTCTTTTAATTAGATCTATCTTTGCTTTTACTTGATCTGAGATCAGGATTGCTACCTCTGGTTTTTTTACTTCACCTGAAGATGAATAGATTCTACTCCAGCCCTTTACCTTCACTTTGCATATATCACAATGATTTAAATGTGTTTCTCGTAAACAGCATATTGTAGGTTTCTGGCTTTTAATCCAGTCTATCTGGTTCCGTTTTATAGGAAAGTTCATTCAGTTCACATTCACAGTTAAAATAACTAATTCTGTCTTTCCTGATATCTTATTTACCCAAAGTTATGCTTTTCTTTCCTCCTTCCTGCCTCTCCAGTATTTTGCTTTTGATGACCATGCTTTTTCCATTCCTTCTTGTAATGATCTCATTTTATTTCCCCATTTTTCTTCTAACCCTCTTTTAACATCCTTTATATGATCTTCCAAGAAAGTCTTGTGAAATGGAGACCAGCTTCTATCTCCCTTCGGAGCTTCATCCGGAGTTGCTTTGCCTTTAGGAATCTCAGGATTTGAGGTCTATTCTTTTCTCTGCCCATAAAAGCTTTTTATGTTGAGAGTTCTTTTTGGTTTTCTATTCATTTTTTACAGGCTGAGGTCTGTTTAATGTAAAGGAGTGAAAGCTGCTTTAATTTGTACTGGGGTAGTTCTGCTTATTGATTTCCAGTGCTGGGTAATGGTGGCTAGGTCCCACATTCTTCCAGGGCTCAGTGATTTACAATTTGCCTTTTGTAGCAAATCTGCCAAAACCATGTGCTTATAACCAAGCTTAAGAGGCTCACAGAAGATTCCAGGTGCATGGAAGCTGCAAAGCTCTGACTCTCCACCACAGCTCCTTGTCCCAGTCTCCCTATGCTGGGTTCTGGGCTCAGTAGACTGTCTCCTTGACCGTTTGAAACAGACCTGTTCTGAAGTTGTTTCAAGGTATCTTCTTCTGGAAATGTGTTGTACTCCAAATATTTGTGGATTCTTTGACTCCAAAACCAATTTAGAGGCTTAATCTGAGGATAGTTTGAGGGAAGATCAGAGGAGGTCACAGAAAGTCATTTCTGCTCTTTGCCATCTTGGCTCTGCCTCCAGTAATCTATTTCTTAAGAACCTGATTCATTCTTTCCATGTTCCCTGATGAAAACAGATGCCTAGATGCATAGATTTAGCAATCAATTTGCAGTCCCTCCCCATTATTTCTTATAAAACCTTAGAAGTCAAAGTATGTTACATTATCAGAATTATTAGTCTATGGCCAATCCATACTTAGGAACAATTTGTTCCAATGTTATTCAACTAACTAACAGAAGATAGGAAAAACGTGAAAATAATGTGTTGACCTGCATTTAATGCTTGCTGATGGTTTTGAATAGATGCTACTGATCATTTTAAGGAAAAGCCCATTTATTCCTCTACTCTCTAGTGTTTTTAACAGGTATGGGTGTTGGACTTGATCAAATGCTTTTTCTACATCTACTGAGATAATCATATGATTTTTATTAGTTTGGTTATTAATATAGTTGATTATGCTGATATATTGAACCAGCCCTGCATTCTTGGTATAAATCCTACTTGGTCATAGTGTATTATTCTGAGTATGACTTTTTGTAATCAGTTGCTTGTTGCTAGTATTTTATTTAAGATTTTTGCTTCAATATTCATTAGGGAAATGGGTCTATAGTTTTCTTTCTCTGTTTTCACCCTATCTGATTTAACTATCAGCTCCATATCTGTTATCATAAAAGGAATTTGATAGAACACCTTCTTTCCCCATTTTTTCAGATAGTTTATATAGTATTGGAATTAATCGTTTGTTGAATGTTTGGTAGAATTCACATGTAAATCAATTTGGCCCTGGAGCTTTTTTCTTTGACAGCTGAAAAATAACTTATTCTTTTTCTTTTCCTAAAATGGGGCTTTTTAAATAATTTATTTTCTCTTCTGTTAGCCTAGGCAATTTATATTTTTGTAGATATTCCTCCATTTCATTTTGATTATTAAACTTATTGGCACAAAGTTGGACAAAGTAACTCCTAATTATTGTTATCATTTCCTCTTCATTGGTGGAAAGTTATCCCTTTTGATTTATGAGACTATTTGATTTTCTTCTTTCCTTTTTCTAATTAAATTAACAAAAGGCTTATCTATTTTGTTGCTATTTTTATAAAACCAACTCAATTTTATTTATTAATTCAACAGTTTTCTTATTTTCAATTTTATTAATCTCCCCTTTTATTTTCAGAATTTTCAATTTGGTATTTAATTGAAGGTTTTTTAATTTGTCATTTTTCTAGCTTTTTCAATTGTAAGCCTGATTCATTGATCTTCTCTTTATTTTATGCAAGTAAGCATCTAGGACATAAAATTACCTCTTATAATTACTTTGGCTGTATTCCACACATTTTGGTATGTTGTCTCATTGTTGTCATTGTACTGGATGAAATTACTGATGTCTATGATTTACTGTTTCACCCATGCATTTTTAGGATTAGATTATTTAATTTGTAATTAACTATTGGCCTATTTTCTCCTGGCTTTATATTGCATATGATTTTTATTGCATCATGATTTGAAAAAAAAGCATGTATTTTTTCTGCCTTTCTGCATTTGATTTTGAGGTTTTTATGCCCTAACACATGGTCAGTTTTTGTATAAGTTCCATGAACTGCTGAGAAAAAAACAAACTCTTTTCTGTCTCCATTTAATTTTCTCCAAAGATCTATTATACCTAACTTTTATAACATATTGTTTACTTCCTTAAGTTCTTTCTTATTTATTGTGTAGTTTGATTTATCTAGTTCTAAAAGAGCAAGTTTGAGATGCCCCATTTTTATAGTTTTGCTATCTATTTCTTCTTACATCTCTCTTAACTTCTCCTCTAGGAATTTGGATGCTATACCACTTGGTGCATATATGTTTGGTATTGATATTACTTCATTATTTATACTATCCTTTAGTAAGATGTATTTTCCTTCCTTATGTCTTTTAATTAAATTTATCTTTGCTTTTAGTTGATCTGAGATCAAGATTGCTATCCCTTTTTTTTTTAACTTCACCTGAAGCATAATAGATTCTGCTCCAGCCCCTTACATTCATTCTGTATGTATGCTTTAGATGTGTTTCTTGTAAAGAACATATTATTGGATTCTAGTTTTTAGTCCAGTTGACTATCCGCTTCTGCTTTATGGGAGAGTTCATCCCATTCCCATTCACAGTTAAAATAACTAATTCTGTATTTCCTGCCATCTTATTTACCCAAAGTTATGTTTTTTCTCTTTCCTTTCCCCTTTCTCCTTTCCCCTCTCCCCAGTATCTTGCTTCTGATGACCACAAACCATCCTCCTCTGTTTAGGGCCTCTCTCCCTTTTTTTTACACCTTTCTCCTAATTCTTCTATTTTTCCTTCTATTAGTCTTTCTCTTTATATAAGGTGGGACAAGTTTCTCTGTGAAACCAAATATGTCTCATATACTCTTTTAGAGCCCAATCTGATGAGAGTAAGATTTACACAATGCTCATCCCCCTCCCTTCTTTCCCTCAATTATATTAGGTTTTCTTTGTATCTTCATGAGATTTTATCTTATTCTTACCTTCTTTTTTTATCTTCTTTTACCTCCTTTTTTCCTTTTTCCAGTATGATCCCCTTTCCCCCTCTAGTTTCTTTTTCATATTATCAAAGTAAAATCAGATTATACCCCCATTCTCTAAGTATGCCCATAATAGAAATTTAGTTCTCAAGAGTTCTTTCCTTTTTACCTTTTTATGCCTTTCTTGAGTTCTGTGTTTGGAGGTCAAAGTTTTTGTTCAGACCTGGTCTTTTCAATAGAAATAGGTGAAATTCATCTATATCATTAAATGCCCATCTTCTTTCCTGAAAAATAATGCTCATTGTATCTGGTTAGCTTTTTCTTGGCTGTAATCCAAGTTCCTTTGCCTTTTGGAATATCTGATTCCAGGCCCTGCAATTCTTTAAGGTGGAAACTGATAGATTCTGGGTGATTCTAATTATGGTTCCTCAGTATTTTAATTGTTTCTAGCTGCTTGGAAAATCTTTTCCTTGGTGCTGTAGTCCTGAAATTTAGTCATGATACTCCTTGGGGATTTAATTTTGGGGTCTCTTTCAGGAGGTGATTGGTGAATTCTTTCCATGGCTACTTTACCTTCTGATTCTAAAACATCAGGGCAGTTTTCTTTCATGATTTCCTGTAAGATAGTATCTGGGTTCTTTTTTTTTTTTTTTTCATCATGGCTTTGAGGAAGTCCAATAATCCTTAGATTGTCTCTCCTACATCTATTTTCCAGGTCACTTGTTTTTCCTGTGAGATATTTCATATTTTCTTCTATGTTTTTCCTTTTATTTTGTCTTTGCTTGGTTCTTGAAGTCTTATTGATTCATTCACTTCCATTTCTTCAATTCTAATTGTTAGTGTATTATTTTCTTCAGTTAACTTTTTCAGCTCTTTTTGTAATTGGGCAATTTGTTCATTGCATGCTTTTTCCATTTCACCAACTTTAATTTTCAGTGAATTGGTGTCTTTTTCATATCTCTTTTGTAGTTTGTTATATCCCTCTTGCAATTGTCTCATTTCATTTCCTTATTTTTCTTCTCCCTTTTGAAATTCTTTATGCAATATTCAAGGAAAGCCGTGTGAAATGAATACCAGCTCATGTCTCCCTTTGTGGCTTCTTCTGGAGTTGCTTTACCTTTAGGCACCTCAGGATCTGAGGTCTGTTCTCTCTCTCCATGAAAGCTGTCTATGGAGAGAGTTCTTTTTTGCTTTTTATTCATTTTTTTCTTTTTAAAGCTTGAGGTCTGTTCAAAGGAAAGAAGTGACAGCTGCTTTAATTTGTTCTAGGGCAGTTCTCCTGATTTACTTCTAGTGCTGGGTAGACTTCTCAGTGGCTTGCATTCTACCTTTTATAAAAGGCAGATCTGTCAAACCACTTGCTTGCAACCAGGGCAGAGAGCCCTAAGAGGCTTATAGAAACTTCCCAGGTGCTTAGAATCTGCAACACTCTGAGTCCCACCCTGGCTTCCTGCCCTGTCTCCCCCATGCTGCTGTCTGTGCTTGGCAGATTGTCCCCCTGCCTAACTGAAACAGACTTGTTCTGACTTTTTTCCAAGGTAACTTCTTCTGGGAGTGTGTTGTACTCCAAATGGGGGTGCTTTGACTCCAAAACCAGTTTAAAGCCTTAATTTACTGTTGGTCTGAGAGAAGGTCAGAGGAGGCCATAGAGAATCTTGTCTGCACTCCACCATCTTGGCTCTGCCCTCCAGCTTTTCCCTTCTTTATGATGTCTTTAAGAAACAAGCCCAGAATAAATATTGCTCCATCAGAGTATATATACTACTGCTCTCCAGAAAGGCTCAATCAGTTCATAACTCCACCAAAATTGCATTAATATCCCACTTATCCCCTCCAACATTCATCGTTATCTTTTTCTGTCATCTAGTCTGAGAGGTGTATATTGGTACCTCAAAGCTGTCTTAATTTGCATTTCTTTGGTCAATAATGATTGAGAGCACGTTTTCCTATAACTAGGAGTGGTTTTAATTTCTACATCTGAAAATTGCCTGTTCAAACCTTTGACTATTTATCAATTGGAAAATGGCTTAATTCTTATAAATTTGAGTCAATTCTCTATATATTTTAAGAATAAGGCCTTCATAAGAATCCTTAATGTCATTTTCCCCAGTTTATTGCTTCCCTTCTAATGTTCTCTATATTGCTTTTGTTTGTACAAAAGCTTTTTAATTTAAAAGAATCACAATTTTCCATTTTACATTCAATAATGTACTCAGGTTCTTCTTTGGCCACAAATTCCTCTTCTCCACAGATCTGGGCTGTCCATTATCCTTTGTTCTTCTATTTTGCTTATAATATTACTCTTTATGTCTAAATCATGAATCCATTTTGATCTTATCTTGGCATAAGGTATTAGGTTTGTATCAATGCTTAGTTTCTGCAATACTAATTTCCAGTTTTCTGAGCAGATTTTGTCAGATAGTGAGTTGTTGTCCCCAAAGCTGGGGTCTTTGGGTTTGTCAAAAACTAGATTCCTATAATCATTGAATATTTCTTCCTCTGAATCTAACCTACTCTACCGATCGACTACTCTATTTCTAAGTCTGTACCAAATGGATTTGATGACCATTGCTTTATAATATAGTTTTAGGTCTAGAACAGCTAGGCCACCTCTATTTGCATTTTTTTTTCATTTATTCCCTTAAAATTCTTGATTTTTGTTCTTCCAAATAAACTTTTTTATTGTTTTTTTCTAGCTCTGTGAAGTAATTTCTTGGGAATATGATTGGTAATGCACTGAATAAGTAGATTAATTTAGGTAGTATTATATAAGTTTTTTATTAATTTTTATATTAGTTCTTATTATTATATTAGTTCCTACCCACTAGCACTTGATATTTTTTCAAAAGATTAGATCTGCTTTTATTTGTGTGGAGAATGTTTTCTAATTGTGCTCATATAGTTCCTGACTTTACCTTGGCAGTTGGACTCCCAACTAGCATATGTTATCTATAATTATTTTAAATGGGATTGCTCTTTGTATCTATTGCTGCTAGACTTTGTTGGTAATATTAAAAATGCTAATGATTTGTATCCTGCAACTTTGCTAAAGTCATTGATTATTTCTAATAGTTTTTCAGTTGATTCTCTAGGGTTCTCTAAGAAAACCATTGTATCATCTGCAAAGAGTGATAATTTGGTTTCCACATTACCTATCTTAATTGCTTTAATTTCTTTTTCTTCTCTTATTACCAAAGCTAACATTTCTAATACAATATTGAATAGTAATGGTGACAACGGGCAGCCTTGTTTCACTCCTGATCTTATTAGTAATGATTCTAGTTTGTCCCCATTATGTATGATGCTTGCTAATGATTTTAAATAGGTGCTACTGATCTTTTTGAGGAAAACTCCATTTGTTCCTTTAAGCTCTAGTGTTTTTAATAGGAAGGAATCTTGGATTTTATCAATTTTTTTTTCTGTATCCATTGAGATAATCATGATTTTTGTTAGGGTGGTTATTGATATAATCAATTATGTTAATACTTTCCCTAAAAGCCCTGAATTCCTGGTCCAAATATTATTTGGTCAGAGGGTATTATCCTGGGGATGACTTTCTGTTATCTCTTTCCTAATATTTTAAGATTTTTGCATCACTATTTATTAGGAAATTTGGTCTATAATTTTCTTAATTTTAAGTTTAAGTATTTAAGTTATCAGCACCATATCTGTGTCATAAAATAAATTTGGTAGAACTCCTTCTTTCCCTATTTTTGAAATAGTTTTCATAGTATTAGAATTGTTTGTTCTTTAAATGTTTTATAGAATTCATATGTAAATCCATATGGCTCTCAAAATTTTTTCTTACGGAGTTGATTAATAACTTGTTCTTTTTCTAAAATGGCATTATTTAAATAATTTATATTCTCTTCAGTTAATTTGAGCAATCTACATTTTTATGATTATTTCTCCATTTCACTTATATTATCAAATTTATTGACAAATAATTGGGCAAAATAACTCCTAATTTTTAGTCTAATTTCCTCCTCATTGGTGGAAAGTTCTGACTTTTAATTTTTGAGAGTAACAATTTGATTTTCTTTTTCCTTTATTTTAACCAAATAAAATAAAGGCTTATCAATTTTTTTTATTTTTCCATAAAACCAATTACTTTCATTTATTAATTTCATTTTTTTCACTTTCCATTTTATTAATCTCCCCTTTTATTTTCTGAATTATAAATTTGGTGTTTAATTGAAGAATTTTAATTTATTCTTTTCTCAATTTTTAGTTGTAAACACAATTCATTGAGCTTCTTTTTCTTTTATGCAAGAAAGCATCTAGAGAAATAAAATTTCCTCTAATGGCCACTTTGACTGCATTCCAGAAATTTTGTTATGTTGTCTCATTAAAGTCTTCTTTCCTTCAATTATGATAGGTCTTCTTTGCCTCTTCATGAGATATAATTTCCCTCATTTTACCTCCATTTTCTTCTTTTTCCAGTACAATCTCCTTTCTATCCCTAGCTTCTTTTTAGTATTATCATAATAAAATCAAATATATATTTGATTATAATTATATTTGTAATAGAGAGAAGCTGGATGCATTCCCAATAAGATAAGGGGTAAAACAAGGATGCCCATTATCACCACTATTATTCAACATTGTTCTAGAAATGGTGGTGTTAGCAATAAGAAAAGAAAAAAGGAATTAAAGAATTAGAATAGACAATGAGGAAACAAAACTATCCGTCTTTCCAGATGATATGATGATATACTTAGAGAATTCTAGAAAGTAATCCAAAACCTACTGGAAAAAAAATTCACAACTTGAGCAAAGTTGTAGAATATAAAATAAATGCTTGCAAATCATCAGTACTTCTATGTATTACTGACAAAGTCCATCAGCAAGAGATAGAAAGAGAAATTCCATTTAAAATTATTGTAGACCAAATAAAATACTTGGGGATGTACCTGCCAAGACAAACTCAAAAACTTTTTGAAGACAATTACTAAATACTTCTCACACAAATAAAGTCAGATCTAAACAAATGGAAAAATATCAACTGCTCATGGGTGGGCAAAGATAATTTAATAAAAATGACAATTCTGCCTAAATTGGTCTATTTGTTCAGTGACATGCCAATCAAACTGCCAAAAAATTACTTTAAAAAACTAGAAAAATAATAACAAAATTCATCTGGAAGAGCAAAAAGGAATTAAAGAAAAAAAATTTACAAAGGATGGTGGCTTAGCAGTACTAAAACTAAAAGTAGATTATAAAGCAGTAGTCATCAAAACCATTTGGTACAGGATAAAAAATAGAGTAGTGGATCAGTGGAATACATTAGAAACACATGACACAATAATCAAGGCATATAGTAATCTGGAATTTATAAATCCCCTAACTCCAGCTTCGGGAATAAGAACTCACTATTTGACAAACGTTCTTGGGAAAACTGGAAAATAATATATCAGAAACTTGGGATAGATCTACATCTCACAGATACCAAAATAAGGTCAAAATGGATACATGATTTGCAAATAAAGAATGATATTATAAATAAATTAGGAGAATAAGGCAAAATTTACCTATAATATCTTTGGAGAAGGGAAACATTAAAGAATAAAGAAAAACTAGACAACATTTGGCAATAAGAGATAAAAGGAATTAGAGTAGGTAATGAGGAAACCAAATTATCACTCTTTGCAGATGACGTGATGGTATACTTAGAGAACCCTAGAGACTCAACTAAAAAACTACTAGAAACAATTCACAACTTTAGTAGTTGCAGTATTCAACATAAATCATCAGCATTTTTATATATTACCAACAAAGTTCAGCAGCAAGAGATACAAAAAGATATTCCATTCCAAATAACTGTTGATAGTATAAAATATTTGGGAATCTATCTACCAAGGAAAAGTCAGGAATTATATGAACTAAACTACAAAACACTTTCCACACAAATAAGATCAGACCTAATCAATTGGAAAAATATTAAGTGCTCATGGGTAGGCAGAGCGAACATAATAAAAATGACAATACCACCCAAACTAATTTACTTATTTAGTGCCATACCAATCAAACTCCCAAGAAATTATTTTACAGATCTAGAAAAAAATAGTAGCCAAGTTCATTTGGAAGAACAAAAGGTCAAGAATTTCAAGGGAATTAATGAAAAAAAAAGGCTGATGAAGGTGGCCTTGCTGTACCAGATCTAAAATTATATTATAAAGTAGCGGTCATCAAAACCATTTGGTACTGGCTGAGAAATAGAGCAGTCGATCAGTGGCACAGAATAGGATATCAGGGCAATCTAGGCAATAACTTTAACAATTTAGTGTTTGATAAACCCAAAGACCCCAGCTTTTGGGATAAGTACTCACTATTTGGCAAAAACTGCTGGGAAAATTGGAAAGTAGTGTGGAAGAAATTAGGGCTTGACCCACACTTAACACCACATACCAAGATAAGATCTAAATGGGTTCATGATCTAGATATAAAGAGTGATATTGTAAGCAAATTAGAGGAACATAGTATATTTTACCTCTCAGACCTGTGGAGATTGAATAAATTTATGTCCAAAGAAGATCTGGAACTCTTAATTGAACAGCAGATAGATAATTTTGATTATATTAAGTTAAAAAGTTTCTGTACAAATAAAACTAATGCAGACAAGATTAGGAGGGAAGCATCAAATTGGGAAAT
>JAJPUD010012168.1:0-50680 GCA_023553655.1 Myrmecobius fasciatus
GCCTGGGGAGAGGGGGCTTTGGGATGCAGGCAATGGTTTTGTCTTACCTGAGAAGTCCAGCTACATCTTCCCCGAACATCTCTCGTATGCACCACTTTTAGACACTGACTGATTGCCTTTTCCTCCATACTCTGAATACTGAGGCAGGGGTAGTGCTGCATTTGGGCAGAAATGGGCCAGTCGGACAGTTGAATGCTCACCAGATATTGCCACAAAACCCAGAAGCCCCTTCAGGCAGCCACTTCAAAATGGCCCCTTCCATGGCCCTGAGATGGTTCCCACTGCTTATAGAGACGCCATTTTTCACTTTCTACTCCCAAACCCACACCTATACACACTGGCACTGAGAACTGCCATTTGACAAAGGGTTTAACTACATTTCTTACGGCCATTTTTTTTTAGCACAAGCTGATCTTAAGAGTGCTCCTGCGCCCCAGAGAAGTTATCATCCGATGGGAGCCACGCCACAAATCTCCTCTCTAATAGCTGGAACAAGAAGATCTCCAGTAGGATGGCATTGGTTAGATCCCAAGCAGCCCGTTCTCCTTTTGGACAGCTCCAATTATTAAGCTTTTTTTTCTTTACACGAAATCGAAATCTACCTCCCAGTAACTTCTGCCCATTGCTTCTGGGGCCAAACAGAAGGAGCCTAATCCCTCTACTTTACAACAGCCTTTCAGATACCTGGACACAGCGCTCGTATCCTCTCTTGAGTTTTGTCTTCTCCAGACTAATCATTTTCAGTTCATTCAATAGATTTTTTTTTTTTTTTTGCTGAGGCAGTTGAGGTTAAGTGACTTGCCCAGGGTCACACAGCTAGGAAGTGTTAAGTGTCTGAGATCACATTTGAACTCAGGTCCTCCTGACTCCAGGGCTGGGGCTCTATCCACTGCACCACCTAGCTGCCCCAATCAATAGCTCTTTATATGCTTTGCTCCTGCAATACAGCTTTATCCTCCCTTTGACCTTCAGCACAGACAGATGCTCCACAATATAGAATTTTGAATTGTTCCAACTAGAAATAAGTTTGTTTTCCATAAAATCCCCTTTTACCTAACGCCGATTGCCTAGGAACAACAGCACAGATATCTCTTGCCTAGGTAGTCTTTTCGGGCGGTGAGCTCATAAGTTCACTCCCCATCTTCTTGGCCAATACCTCCAGTGACCCACAGGGTTCTGGGAATCAGCTAAACGAGGAAGATAGGTGGAAGAATACTCGACTTGGATTTAAGAAGATCTGAGTTCAAATCCACTCCAGACATTTGCAAGCTGGGTGATTCTGAGCAAGTCACTTAACCTCTCTCAGTCTCAGTTTCTTCATCTGTAATATGAAGGGGTCAAACTCACTAGCTTTTAAGTGTCCTTCCAGTTGTAAATCTAAGATTCCCTAAACCTAGGAATTGAGTTCACAGTGGAGCTGGAAGGGAATGGCTCCCCAGTCCGGAAACCCTCTTGAGGCTAGACTGGATCCAGCCCTCCAGCACAATGCTTTGGGAGTCATATGATTTGGGAGTGAAATAACAGGACTCCACTGTATTTTCTCTAGGCTCAGATTTGCTTAGTGAATGAAATGAAAGCCAGCAAATGGCTTTGAAGGCCAGTTAGCACAAAGGCAAGGCCATTTTGCCGTGATTCATCTTCAGTGACCTCAAGCAAATCAGACTTTCGCTCACCAAGACGTCACAGCCACACTTTTTAGCTTCGAAGAGTCCCCCAGTTCCTTCACAATCGAACCACGGACTCGTCATCTCACCCTCGGATCAGGTTGGTCTTTCATTTCTGACACCCTGAGATCACAGTTACAGATCGATCTCTCTTCCTAAAGATTGGCAAGCCCCATTCCATCTTGCTCAGAACCATCTGTGCCCTCTACATTTAGGGGCTGGGGAAAGGGGGAAGAGAAGATCCCCGCCCTAAGGGATGGCACTTGGGAGGAGGGTTCTTTTCCCTTAGGGAAATGCCCCCAAATGCCCAAGGCGAGAGAGGCCATTGCACCGTTGGTGGTGGGGTTGCCCATTATTCAGCCCTATTCTCTCATGAAGGGGCCTTGATGGCCTATTCTGCGAATGTTTTGTGTTTATGACCTTCTAAGAAGGGAAGACGGCAGCGAGACAGACTCAGTTCATTGACTGATTTTTAACTCTCCAAATGGAACTCCCAGGGCAATGGCCAATTTTCTTCCCTGTCTTCAACACCCCAACTGCCTTCCTTCTCTCTTTTACTGTCCTATTCTAGTTGCCTTGCTGTACCAACTACATACAGTACTTTCTCCTCGAATCATAGGATCACAATTTCAGAGCTTGGAGGCCTTCCAGTCCAGAACCCTAATTCTACAGATGAGGAAACGGAGGCTCAGAGAGGCAAGTGACTCTCTAAGGTCACAGTTAGTAAGAGCATAACCGGGATTTGACTTCAAATCCAGTATACTTTCCACTCTGCCTTACTCTCTCTCTCTCTCTCTCTCTCTCTCTCTCTCTCTCTCTCTCTCTCTCTCTCTCTCTCTCTCTCTCTCTCTCTCTCTCTCTCTCTCTCTCTCTCTCTCTCTCTCTCTCTCTCTCTCTCTCTCTCTCTCTGTCTGTCTCTCTCTCTCTCTCTCTCTGTCTCTCTGTCTCTCTCTCTCTCTGTCTCTCTGTCTCTCTCTCTCTCTCTCTGTGAGCTAAGGGGCCTTCCCCATCTCTGTAGAGATCAGTGGTGGGTAGCATGGCAGCCTTGAGGAGAGCCAGGGTCAAAGGCCAGAAGGTTAGCAGCCACGCAGGGCTCAAGGCAACATGCAGCAGGGAGGGGGTTCGGAGGTACTACTTCCTCTAAATGTCCATAGTGTCAGTGCAGAACAGACCATTCTAAGTTCATGCTGAGACAAGCTGACTTTGGAAATAAAACTCTGTTTGGGAGGTAAAGTTGGCCTTTTGGAGGCTGGGGAGGGAAGAAGGGCTATGACTGCAGAACCATGTCGGGCCTCTCTCGTTCTGGGAAATTCTCTTGCCTTCTCATTATTGTAAGATTGTAAAATCACTGATCTCTGTAGGGATTAGTTAGCAGGAGCCTGATTCACTGGCTAGCAAGAGTTACTGGCCAGGGGATTTCACTGAGAGAGGAAACTCCCTTTCCCAATGCAAGTTGGCACCTGCTCTGCCCCTGACAGCCTTAGCAAGTGGCCTCGGGCACTGAGAGGTTAAGTGACTGACCCAGGGTCACATATGTAACTCCTACATCCCGCACTCCCTCTCCTCCATGAACTGGATAGTTGCAAACCAGAAAAAACCACATTTCCCCATCACAGAAATGCTTCGTGAGACCTTCACCTCTGGCTTTAGCTGCAAAGGGGTTATATTTATAGGAGAACTTGCTTTTTCCACTCCAGGAAATGCTGTTTAGAGTCAAGCACTTCCTGGAAGAATAGCCATCTTTGTTCTACTGGGTGGTTCTTTGGGAGGGGAGGGAGGAAAGACACATGTGGGAAGTGCAGGCTCTACAAAAACAAAAGGTAACAAGAAAACCGTGGCCAAAAGTCTCTCTCACATTACAGGGTTTTTTTTTTTTTAATATAAATAAACTGCCAACTCAGAAAGTTTCTCAAAAAAAAACCCCCAAAAGTCTGAGATGGGAAGTTCCCATGTCTGCTTCCACACTTAGGGGAGCAGTCACAATGAACATCTGGAATCCAGGCAGGGGAAACAAAGACTAAGCCTGTCGAATGTTATATAAGATGTTCCCAAAGTTTTTCACTGACACGGACTTTGGGACCATCCCGTTTGTCCGGAAAAGCCAGCCCACCCTTTATAGAAATGTCTCAGCTCCTACGGCCCGGAGGTTCCCATGATTTGCACAGTTTAGCATGCTGATCCACTGTCAAATCCTAGTGCAAGATCCCAGCACTCTTCCCAGGGAGGTGAGAAAGGCAAAAGAAATACAATGACCGCCAGGCTCAGGGAGCTGGGGAAGTTGGGAAATAAGAAAATGAGCGGTCATCAAAATACAAGTGTCCCAAGGCAGGGTAGGCAGGCAGGCTAAGGAGCGGGCTAGGTTGCAGGGACACAGCCAGGATGGGCAGTGAGGACAGACAAAGCTCTGCCCTCCATGAGAGAAAGCCCTGGCTCCTCAGTGAAAGCTTCCCTGGGACCTGAGGAGGAGCACTCCAGAAGCTGAAGTAAGGGAGACTTGGGAAATACAGGCACATAAGGGGAGCAGCAGGGGGTGCTGCAGGGTGGACAAGGTGGCCAAAGACTTCCTGGGCCAGAATTCAGAGGTAAGGAGTGAACGAGAAGTGTTTAGGGAGCACTGGGTAGAACTAGGCGGCTGGAGAGCATGGGAGGTCAGGTTGCTTGGCAGCAGATCAGGGCCCTGAATGCCTGGAGGAAAAGGTCATACTTCATCCTGTCTGTGATTTTTGGTGAGAGGGCTAGAGCATGGGGTGGGGATTGGGTCTGTGCTTCCATTGATTGATATAGGGAACTTCTCAGCTAAAGAATCTCCCTAAGGGCAGCTAGGTGGCGCTGCAGTGGATAGAGGATTAGCCCTGGAGTCAGGAGGACCTGAGTTCAATCCCTGCCTCACACAGTTACTACTTCCTAGCTCTGTGACCCTGGGCAAGTCACTTAACCCCCAATTGCCTTCTTTAAAAAAGAGAGGGGGGAAAAAGAATTTCCTTCTATCACTAAGCTCAGCACCTTATTTTTGTAACTTAGAGACTGGACTGGAGGACCTTGAGGAGAAGACTCTTGCTTAGGGTCATGTAACCAACTATGGTTCTGAGATCATCCCTCTACTTATTACACCATCTTGCCTCTTCATGCTTCAATATTATCAGGGTTGGGGAGGGTTTGTTAGCAACTGCGGGGGGGATCTATCAGGTAATGATGCCTCAAGAGGTACAGACAGATCCCCGAAAATATGGGGACTCTTGCTAGAGGCAATAGGGAGCCACAGAAGACATTTGAGCAAGGTAGTGACGTGGTTAGACTGGGTCACAGGAATCTCATTTTGGTATCCATGTGGAGGCTGGATTGGAGAGAAGCCAGGGAGACCAATTAGGAGGCTAGTGACTGAGAGAGGCAACGAGGGCAATCTAGGGTGGTTGTCGTGGGAGTGAAAAAAAGGTAAGTGTGAGAAAAAAGAATGAACTATCCTCAACTAGCATCTTTTCTTCTTTATTGAGTTGCTCTCTAATCATTTCCTGCATATAAACTTTTTTTTTACCCTCCAATTTCATGAGTCTAGAGCACTCCCAATGAGGAAACTCCCTACCCCAATGCTGATTGCACTCTCTAGTCTTATATGTCTGGTGGCTGAAAGGTTACATGACTCGCCCAGGGTCATACAGCCAAGGTATATCAGACACTGGACTTGAACCTAGTTACCCCTGACTCTGAAGGCAGCTCCCCACCCACTATTACATGCAAGTTCTGTCTTTCTCCGTTCTAAACTCCTGGTGGCCAGGACCCATGTTGTTTCTTCTACCTCCCGGATCCTGAGCACGGCATTAGGCCCGGGAGAGGCGCTCCACAAATACTTGTTCCTAGATGGATGCAGATTACAAAGTGGAAATTGCTGGTTGATCTGGTTTCTCGGCCTTCGGTGTGGTGAGGAGAGGCCTTTCCTCAGATCCTCAGCTTGGCAGTAGCCATGACTTTGAACACCTTTACCCCCAGACTGTGGAGAGGGGATGGGCTCCGATGCTCCCATTTGGGACAGTGCCTCTACTGGCCTGGGAATCCCATGAGGCCAGGGTCTGGGTCTTGCCTCAACTTTGTATCTCCCTAGGCAACAGGGCACACTAAATACATGTCTGTCGAAACAGAGATGTTTGTCAAATGACTGTGTGACTCTTTGCCAAAGCAGGCAGACCCCAAACTGAAGGAGATTTTAGTAAGCTGAGGATATGTTTCCTAGACCAGGGGTCTCCAAAGTTGGGGAGGCCATTCTATGATGTCAGGGGGACTGTGGGATGATCTCAAGAGGTGTGGCAGGGTGGGAACATGGAGCCTCTCCCACGTTGTCTACACAACCACATCTATTCCTCACCTGTTATAAGCCAATACTCCTCTTCCTCAATCATCCCTCAGTCCCTCCAGATTCATCAGCTGGCACCGAGAACAGCAACTGCACTAGTGCTGTTAGGAAAATCCCCCTCCCCAGCTCAGCATCTCTAACTCCTGCCCCTCCAAATCCCCTCAAGGCCAGGGTCGTGACAGCAGGTAGCCGTCCCCCTTTTTGGTTTTAGATGGCACATACTGAATCACACAATACTTGATAAATTGCCAGGGCGCACTCCAAAAGATTTTACTGATGGGGTCCACAACCAAGCGACTGCCTCATCTACTTGTGGCTATGATAAGCCCACCCTGGTTACCCAGCTTCTAAGAAAGGTGACGCCATTTGCAAGTGAAGGTCTAATGTCGGGTAAGGGACATAACTCTCTCGAACTAAACAGTCCGCGCGTGTGTTTCTCTGATCCAGCCCTTGACTCCCGCTCTCAGAGAAACCAACCGCCCCCCAGCCCAAACTCTAAGGCAAAACGACTCAACTGTACCCGGCTAGGAATATCGTCCTTACAGAGATTATATGGAATTTGTTGATGTGGTAGAAGGACCACTGGATGATAACCTGGCTCGTAGAAGGGGCGGTGGTGGTGTATGTGCAGAGCAGAGTGGCGTCCATCCCAGCCGTCACGTTCACCACCTTCACTGGGATGGTCACTTCCACACAGGTGACAGAGCCTGAAAGGGTAATGATACTAGTTACTTCCCGTCTACAGAGTCTAACATACGTTCTCTTATTTATTTATTTTTTAATTAAAGCTTTTTATTTACAGAACATATGAGTGATTTTTCTATATTGACCTTTGCAAAAAAATATATATATATATATATATTTTGGTTCCAAATTTTTTCTCCTCCTTCCCCCCATCCCCACCCCTAGATGACTAGGTAGTCTATACATTCTCTTATTTAATCCAGCCAAGGAGATGAGGGGCAGTGAGAGTTCAACTCATAGCTGGTCAGTCATTTTTCAGTCATGTCCATCTCTTCATGACCCTGTTTGGGGTTTTCTTGGCAAAGATAGTGGAGTGGTTGGCCATTTCCTTCTGCTCATTTTACAGATTTTTTTAGGAAACTGAGGCAAACAGGATGAAGAGACTTTCCCCGGGTCACACAGCTAGTAAGTGTCCAGGGCCAGATTTGAACTCAGGACGATGAGTCTTTCTGACTCTGGGTCTGGCACTCTATCCACTGCAGCGCCCTCTAGCTGCCCCCCAGAATTCAACTCAGTCACGGCTTAGATCGGATTCTAGATTAAAAGCTAGAAGAGACATCACAGTCCATCTAATTCAGTAGCATTAAACTCAAATAAAAATGGGGATCACTAAAGTGTGTATAAGAATCTCGGGGGTCCCATATTGATGCAGTTTTGTATTTTTATTTATCTCGCTAAATATTTCCCAATGCCATTTTAGCGCAGCAGCACTTGGGAGTGCTGGGGGCCACTTGAAGGTTTTGACCTATCTGATCGAATCCAGTCTTCTCATTTTTGAGAAGAATAAGACGGGGCCCCTAGAGGGGAAGTGGCAGACCTGGGATCTAAACATAGGACCTCTGATGACGTACATCACTCTTTACATGATGTCAGTGATTTTCAAGTGAAAAATGACAGAAGGCTTTTCTTTGTTTAGGGGCCAAGAGGATCCATGGGGCCAAATCATTAGTTTACTTGGAAATACAATCTGGCCGCGACGGCTTGTCTCTTAGAATCACCTTTTCTAACTTATTATATGTTGGATACTGAAATAGCGACTTAGTGAAGAACGGAGAGCTCAACCCCAGGAGCTTACTTTTTCCGGGACTTGAAGGATAAAGGAAAAGACTGTTCTTACCCTTGGACTCTTAGTTGCCAAATCCAAAGGCCTTTTCTCAAACCTCGTTTTCCTGGACTTCTCGGGGGCCTTTGACATTGTTATCATCCCTTTCTCTGTAATCCTCTCTTCTTTCTAGGTTTCCGCCATATTTCTCTGTCTCCTTCTGCCTCTGTCTCATTGTCTGTCCCTCTTTTTTTCTCCTAGTTGTCCTCCTACCTCTCTGACCACTCCTTCTCATCTGGATCTTCATCCAGATCATGCCCTCTAACCTTCTCTGTGTCCTCTTTTCCCTCTATTCCACTTCGCTTGGTGATCTCATCAGTTCCCATGGATTTAATTCCTATCTCTGTTGACGATTCGGAAATCCCAAACTCTCTGCTGACCTCCAATCTCGCATCTCCAACGGCCTCTCAGACGTCTCGAACGCAATGCCCAATCTCAAACTCGATGTGTCCAAAACAGAACTCGCCACCTTCCCCCCTAAAGTCCTAAACCCCACCTCCTACTATTTTAGGGGGAATCGCCATCCTCCCAGTTTTTCAGGCTCACACCCCAAGAGGCATTCTGGATTCTCACTATTTCTCACCCGTGACCAAACTGATTTTGCCTTTTGTAACATCTTCTGACTAGTCCCCCTTCTTTGCCACTGCCGCTCCCCAATTGCAGGCCCTCATCACCTCATGCCTTGATCACTGCAATAGCCTGCTTCTGGGTTGGCCTGCCTCTAGTCTCTCCCCTCTCCAGTCCATCCTCCATTCAAGTCATTGAAAGTAATTTTCCTAAAGTGTCACCCCTACTACTCAATAAACTCCATTGGCTCCCTCTTGTCTTCAGAAACAAATAGAAAACGCTCTGTTTGGCACTCAAGGTCCTCGCTTTTCCAGTCTTATTACACCTTCCTCCCCTAGACATATGTTTTAATCCAACGACACCCACTTCTTAGCTATTCCACCACCAAGACCCCTCCCTTTCTCTCGCTCTGGCCATTCTCTCTAACCGCCCCCCGTTCCTGGAGCTCTCTCTCCCTTTTCTGCTCCAACCGCTGATTTTCCTGGCTGCCTTTGAGTCCCAACTGAACCCCCCCCCCTTGTAGGAAGGCATTATTTCCTCTAGAGTCTACAGAGAGCCTGTTCTGCAAACATTTGTTGCAGGTTGTCTCACGTCTCTCTGTCTATTCGATCATAAGCTCTTTGAGAATGTGGACTGTTTGTTGTCTCTTTTTGTATCCCCAGCCTTAGCACAGTGCTTGGCACAAAGTAGGCACTTAATAAATGTTTGTTGATCGATTAAAAAATCTCCCTCCCTCCTTTATTTCTGGCAGGAAGGAGATTCCTGTGGCAATGAGGAGGCTCCATTCACCAATGTAGATGGGCAACTCCGAATCCAAATTAGAGCAGAGGTTCTCACCCTAGAGTCCGTGAACTTTAAATATATAGAAAATATATATTGAATGAACTCTATTGTATAAAATATATCAAATACATATCAATTGATGTGCATATATAGCGATATAATTGAAATCCCCTTATTTTATAATTTCAGAACCCCCTCTGAGAAGGGGTCACCGGCTCTGGGACGTCACCAAACGGATCCACATATCCCAAAGGTAAAGAATTCCTGTCTTAGAGGATGGCCTGGGGGCCGCTGAGAGGGGCCCAAGTCAGGACTGGAGCCCTGGCTCTTTTTTACTCCTAGGCCTGCTGGGAAGTCCATGCTTCCTCTTAATACAACCCCATTTTCTAATCAGCTTCAGAGTATTGTGGCTCGGGAGTAGGGCAGTTTCTTGGACTCACCTAGAAGGCCTGCCATGAAGAGAACCATCCTGGAAACCCTGAAAATCATCTTGGTAGAGGGGAGTCTGGCAAACGGGGCTGCCTGCTGCCTGCTGCCTGCTCTGGACTGAACCTCCACTTGACTTTTCCTTTTCCTCCCCAGTCTTTGTTGTTCTTATCTCCTGACCATCACCAAGTCAATACGCCTCTAAGCACTCATTTTTCTTCTTTATCGGTTCAGGCCTTTCCCAGAGTAGGTCTAGGTTTCTCCGAACCCTTTGTCATGGGGTATGTGTATACTTAGTACGTTTGTTAGTGTGTTAATGATAAACCCTTGTGGGACCGGAAAACCTTAAAGTGTTGGTAAGAGTTTCTCCCGAGTTTCTGCATAGATGTTGCTGTTGTAGCTTTAATCACAAAAGCTCTTCTGGGAAAGAGGCTAAAAGCGGAGGGAAAGCTGGCAGGCCAAATGTGGCAGCTTGGAATATTTAGAGCAAAGTCTGAAGTTTATTCTACGGGGTGGCTCAGCGAGGATCCAAATTTCTGCCTGGAACAGAGGAAAGAGAACTCAAAACCCACCTCTGACTAGCTGTGTGACTTTGGGCAAGTCACCTGAATGCACTTGAGTTTCCTCCTTTGTAAAATAATGGTGGGGGGAATCATCTGGAGCTATCCATAACCAAAATGACATGAAAAAGAAATCCAGTCCTTCTGTAGTCTTCTTTTAATCCTTCAGGAGAGCGGCCCAGTATTTAACACAGTATCTGGGACATAGTAGATGCTCAATAAATGCTGATTGATTAGGCCCCTCAGCACCTCGGAGGAGAGCCAGGCAAGCCCAGACCTTCAGTTCAGGTGCTGCTGGTCAGGTTGAGCTTAAGGGAGGGGGCCAGTTTAACTGCAATAGAAAATGAACAAAGAGCAATGGATAGGTGGCAAAGTGTGGAGACCCTCAGATCCCAGGCTAGGCAGTAAGAGTTCAAGCCAAAGGGCACACGGGAGCCACTGAAGTGATGTGGGCAGCCCCAGGCTTTAGGAAAAAAAACCCTCCCAGATAGCTCTGTGGAGATTGGATTGGATAGGGGAAAGACTGGAGTCAAGAAGAACAAGTAGGAAGTTATTGTAAGAGGCCAGGTGAGACACGATGAGACCTTGAACTAGAATAGGGGCTCCATGAGTGGTAAGAAGGGCACAGGTGAGAGGGATGTTGTAAAGGCGGATAACCCAGTAGCGACCATTCGAATGGGTCTCTCCCTAGGGTGAAAAAGGGAAGAGTCAGGGACAACCCTGAAGTTTTAAAACCATTTCAATGGAACCAGTTGTTTTCTGAGTCAGGAAGTTGTCATTTGGAGATGCACAGGGGATTCGTTGATATGAGTGTATTTTCTTTAAAATTGGGGTGGAAGGTGGAAGCAAAGGCAGGTAACAGAGGATGACCAGCGAACGTGGGCAATCCCAGAAGCAGACTCAGGAGAACAAAAGTTCTGAATGGGCTGAGCTGGAGAGACAGAAAGGAGGGTGGGGAGTGGGGGCAAGAGGAAGATCAAAGAAGGTCTAGGACTCCCACTTGGGGTAGAAGAGATAGTGATATGAGCTTTAGCTTTGAAAAAGACATGTACAAGAAGATGGTAGAAAGATGGTAGAAAGCACGGTCATCTGTAAGAGCTGTGGAAGGAGTACTAAGGCTCCCAATGAGCTGAGCTACAGATGAAGGCGAAGGACAGACACAAAGAAAACAAAACCATTCTTTGGGGGAGCTTGAACCCAAAGAAGAGGTACAGTTGGAGAAGCCACTTCCCTCTCTTCTTTGCAAAGATGGGGGACCATAGATATGGAAAACTCTAGATTGTGTCTCATTTTTTTTTTGATGTATTGGCTTAGTACTGGGCTTTGATTATAGTAAGCATGTAATAAATGTGTTGATAGATTGATTTTCCTGAATTATTTTTTTTAAAAAAACCAATTCTTTGTTCTAAGGGAGGAGAAAGGGATAACATTTACTCTTTGTTTATTTGGTTTAGTTTTATTTTTAAATATTTATTTATTTTTGACATTCTTCTCTAAATTTTGAGTTCCAAATCCTCTCTTTCCGTCCCTTCCTCTCCCTACCCATTGAAAAGACAAGCAATATGATATCAATTAGACATCTGAAATCATGCAAAACATATTTCCATATTAGTCATGGTTCAAAAAAAAGGCAAGAAAAAGAAAGGAAGTGAGAAAATTATACTTCCATTTGCACTCAGGGTTCAAAAGAACTGGAGAACTGAGTGTGGAGCACAACATTTTCACTCTTTTTGTTGTTGTTTGCTTGCATTTTGTTTTCTTTCTCTTTTTTGATCTGATTTTTTGTGCAGTACAATAATTGTGGAAATATGTATATATATAGTGGATTTCACACATACATTTTAACATGCTTAACATATATTGGATTATTTGCCGTCTAGGGGAGGGGGTGAGGGAAAGGGGGGTAAAATTTGGAATACAAGGTTTTGCAAGGGTCAATGTTGAAAATTTATCCATGCATATGTTTTGAAAAGAAAAGGCTTTAATAAAAAGGGGGGGAAGCTCTTTCTCTGGAGGTAGAGAGCACTTTTTCAACGTGAGTCCTTCAGAATTGTCTTAGATCACTGTCTTGACCAGAGAAGCCAAATCTTTCACGACTGATTATCATTACAACATTGCTGTTACTGTACATACTGATCTTTTGGTTCTTCTCACTTTATTCCACCCTTAGTTCTTGCCATGCTTTTCTGACACGGTCCCTCTTGTCTTTCCTTATGATACAATAGTGCTCCATCACAATCGTATGTCGGAACTTGTTCAGCCATTCCGCAATTGATGAACATCCCCTTAATTTCCAATTCTTTGCCACACAAAAAGAGCTGCCCTTAATATTTTTGTACATAAAGGTCTTTTCCTTTTTCTTTGATTTCATCGGGATACATACTGAATGGTAGTATTGCTAGGTCAAGGAGTGTGCAGTTTTAGAACCCTTTGGATGCAGAATGATTAGAGCAGTTCACTACTCTACTAACAATTCATTAATATAGCTATTTCCCTCACCTTCTCTAGCATTTGTCATTTTTGATAGGTGTGAGGTGTACCTTGGAGTTGTTTTAATTTGCCTTGTTCTAATAAAGTGATTTACAACATTTTTAATATGATTGTAGATGGCTCTGATTTTTTTGATTTCCTTGATTCTTTGATTTTCTGAAGAGTACCTATTTATGTCCTTTGACCATTTATCAATTGAGAAAGGCTCTTCTTTTTATAAATTTGACTCAGTTCTATACTCACTATATATTTGAGAAATGAAGCCTTTATTAGAGAAACATGCTGTAATTTTTTTCAATATTACTTCATTGCCTGTGGTACCTTTTAGCAAAATAGTTTCCCTGCCTCTCTCCTTTAATTAGATCTATATTTGCTTTTGCTTTGTGTGAGATCAGAATTGCTACCTCTGCCTTTTTTACTTCAACTGAAGCGTATTAGATCCCGCTCCAGCCCTTTATTTTAATTCTGTGTGTATCTTTCTGTTTCAAGTGTGTCTCTTGAAGATCTTTATTGGATTTTGGTTTCTAATGCATTCTGCTATCTGCTTCCATTTCATGTGTAAGATCATCCCATTCACATTCAAAGTTATGATTCCAAACCATGGTTTTCCCTTCATCTCACTTTGTTGTGTTTTTTTCTTGTCCCTCTTTTTTTATCCTGTTCCTCCTCAAAGTCCATTTTGCTTCTAAACACTGAATCCCTTAATCTTTCCCCCATTTTATCATCTCCATTGCCCTTTTTAATCCCTTTCTTTTCCTATCTTCCTATTGGGTAAGTTACATTTCTATATACAACTCTGTGTGTGTGTGTGTGTGTGTACATATAAATCCTTCTGTCTTTGAACCAATTCCAATGAATGAGGCTCAAGGATTGCCCTCTGCCCATTTTCTCCTTCACCGTAAAAGCTCTTCCTTTCATGCCTCTTTTATGTGAGAAAATTTTCCCCATCCTGCCTCTCCCTTCCCCCTTCTCCCAGAACATCCTGCCTTCTCACTTCTTCAGGTGTTTTTGGAGACTCACATGCATGTTCTATATGTATATAGGAGAGGAATGAATGAGGAATAAGACCACTTAGGGTGGATGAGGAGATTCTGGCAGACACTGGTAAGAAGGCTGAACTGGGCAAGTCAGTTAAGCCCTGGGGTCTTTGATCTTAAGGATCTTAAGCACCATCTTTTCCTTATTTTACAGATGAAGAAACTGAGGCCCAGAGAGGTGACGGGTCCAAGGTCATACAAGTAGTAATCAAGTGGAGTGAAGTTTGAACCAAGGATCTGGGGGCCTTTCTATGGGTCTGTGTGACCTTGGCAAGCAAAACAAGGGAGGCTATTGCTAAGGTTCCTCTAAGCTGTAAATCTAGGGTCCTACGGATGGAATGGTCCTAAAGAAGCTTCCATTCTGTGACCTTTCCAAGGTACGATCAGTTTGGAATCTGAAACCTGTTTTCTGCTTCTTCCACTGCCAAGCCATTGCCACTTTTGAGATACCTCTGGTTCCTCCCCTTTTCCAAGAACCCCCAGACCTGTTTGTTATAAGCTGAGACATAGTGAATAATGGGAAGTTTTCATTCTTATGGAAAGAATAAATTCACAAATAATACAGAGCTACCAAAAGTTCAGCTAACCAAATGCTAAAAGGGGATCTTCCTGGCCTGATGAATTTGGACAGTATTTGTTTTTTTTCCTGAGGCAATCGGGGTCAAGTGATTTGCCCAGGGTCACCCAGTTAGGAAGTGTTAAGTGTCTAAGACCAGATTTGAACCCAGGTCCTCCTAACTTCAGGCCTGGTGCTCTAAATATTTGATTTGTAATCAATGTCATAAATATTCAGTTTCACAGAGGCAGCATTGTACAATTGATGCATCATTGGCTCTACAGTTAGATGCCATGGATATACATTGTTCCTCCAATGGTTACTACTTGTGTGACCTTTAGCTAAACCACTTCTCTCTCAGCCGCAGTTTCTTCCTCTGTAAAATGAGGGCTTTTTCTAGGGGGCCTCTAGCTCCAGATCCCGTGGGTGATCTTGGCAAGTCACTGCCCCTCCCAGGGCCTCAGTTTTCTCTATGGTGTTTTTATCATGAAACTTTTCTGAGTATTTCCCAGAAACTTACCCCAACTTGTCCAAACTAGCCATCAGCCAACTTTTGAGGGCTGGGATTGGGGGCAATTGATAAGGGAGTCTGGGAAGGAGACAAGGATGGTATTTAGCACCATGGAAGGGAATCTATGGGGAAAGAGCAAGTTAGCTCATATTCCTTCCCATTGGGGAATTCCTACTTCCTGACTTGGAGAACAGAATCCAGTGGGAAAGTCCTTTTCAGGCAGAATGTCTTTTAGCAATAAGCATGAGTCAGTTTGTGCTAAGGGGCCTGGGATTGCTTACCTAGTGATAGCGGAGAAGATGGAAAGGGTTAGTACCAGGAACTATATGTTAACTGATAGTATGACTCAACACCACTGTGTGCGTTGAAGTGTTTGGGTACGCCCACTCCCTCATGTTTGTGTCGTATACAAATGTTTGTCATGGAAGACCCTACGTTGGAAACACACACCCACACCCCCCCACACACATACACACACCCCTAAACCAAAGAGGCCTAGGATCCAACAACCAATTCTTTCTAATTCCCAGAGGCAAGGTTTGATTTTTTTAATAAGAAAATTAAGCCAAACACCTATTGGCGTAATGCCACGGTGAGGTCGGTTCCTTAGTTTCATTATGTAGGACTTGTTAAAGGCTTTATGAATAATAATCTTGAAACCACAAAATCTCTGAGCAGGAAAGTTCTTTAAGTACCATCTAGCTAAACCTATTCCAGAACAGAAAGTTGTTTTACAAGTATACTAAAAACTGGTCATCCATTTGCTTTTTGAGAACAACTCGTGAAGGGGAAATCCATTATCGTGGAGGCAGTCCATTTGTATAGGCAAAAAAAAAAAAAAAAAAAAAACAAAAAGAAAAGAAAAGAAAAGACCTTCCTAGTACCCAGTACCCTGTCAATGATCTTAATTCCCAGAAAGCCGAGGAGTAGAGTGTGGTGAGCAGGCCGATCGATATCCCAGATGTCAACTCCATTGTAGGTTGCATCTTGGAAACGCTCATGGAGGTGTTTGCTGGGACAGAGACCCCTGTGATTCATTCTTTCCATTTGCCAGCGTCAGGCAATAATAAATCTAAGATGCAGATCAGGGGCAGACGGCAGCATCGAAAGGGAAGTTGGGAGATAAGTCCTAGAACCTCAGAATTGGAAGAAACTTCAAAGGCTAGAATCAGGACTAGAAGAAGATTCCATCCTACAGAATTACCACAAATGGTCATCTAACCTTTGCTTGAAGACTTTCAATGAGGGGAAAGTCGCCATCTCCCAAGAAGAACAACTGCAACCCTTCTTTTTACAAGGAGCCCTTCAAATGCTTGCAAACTGTTTGTACATCCCTCTTGAGTCTTCTCTGGGCTAGACTTTCCCAGTTCCTTCAGCCTATCTTTATACAGCATCAGTTCAAGTTCCCTCACCATCCTGCTCATGCTCCTTAGTTCTGGATCCCCTGCATTGATCCATGTAGCTTAGGGGCAACCCCAGAACATTTTTAATAATGCGAAGGATGCCAAATGCTATTTGCCAAATGCCCCTCCAGGTGTCTAAAGCACTTTATGTACAGGACCTCACTGGATCTTCACAGCAATCCTTTGAGTTACGTATCACATGTATTGTTCTTTCCATTTTATAGATGAGAAAATTGAGGCTCTCGGAGGTGAGTAGACACAAAGTTGGGAAATGGTAGTATGCAAACCCATATATTTCCAGACTCCGGATCCCACCCTCTTTCAAAATACCCTAACTATCTCTAGATGTTGACTCACATTGAACCTGCAGTTCACTAAGACTCACAGATCTTTTTCATTGAAACCATTGGCTAGTTGTAGCTCTCACATAGCATATTTTTGAAGTTGAGCCAATGGTGCAGTGGAAAGAGTGTTCGATTTGGCATCAGAATCCCTGACTTTGAATCCCAGCTCTGTCATTTTCCACCTGAATGAGCTTGGTCAAGTCCCTTCACTTTCTTGGACCTCGGTTTCCTCTGTGGAATGAACGAGATGAATTAGATGACTTTTAGGGTCCCTTTCAACTCTCCTTCTTGGATCGTGTGTGTGATCTTGGTCGAGTCACTACCTCACTGTGGGCTTCAGTTTCCTTCTATGTAAGATAAGAGAGGCTGGACTCAATGGCCTCTGAGGTTCCTTCCTGCTCTAGATCTACAAATGTATTCTCTCTATTCTGTCATGTCAAATCTGGGCCATATAAACCTTTACCAGAAATGGTGACTAATTAAGGATCCAAAGATATACCTCTTGGGGTATTCCACTAGAGATCTCCCTCAAAGATGAACCTGAGGCTTTAGCAACTTGGACCGGTCATTTATCTCTTCTGAATTCATATAGCTGTACTGTTGTCCAGATCCCATCTGCGCCTCTTGTCCACCAAGAGAACATGGGAAACTTTTGTCAAATGGTCCGCTGAAATCTAAGTATACTAAAATATTTGGGAATCTATCTGCCAAGGGAAAGTCAGGTTCTATATGAGCAAAACTACAAAACACTCTCCACACAAATAAAGTCAGATCTAAACAATTGGAAAAACATCAAGTGCTCTTGGATAGGTCGAGCGAATATAATAAAGATGGCAATACTACCTAAACTAATCTATCTATTTAGTGCTATACCAATCAAACTCCCAAGAGATTATTTAACTGACCTAGAAAAAATAACAACAAAATTCATCTGGAAAAACAAAAGGTCAAGAATCTCAAGGGAATTAATGAAAAAAAATGCAAATGAGGGTGGCCTAACTGTACCAGATCTAAAACTATATTATAAAGCAGTGGTCACCAAAACCATTTGGTACTGGCTAAGAAACAGAGTAGTGGATCAGTGGAATAGGTTAGGTTCACAGGACAAAATACTCAATGACAATAGTAATCTAGTGTTTGATAAACCCAAAGACCTCAGTTTCGGGGATAAAAACTCACTATTTGACAAAAACTGCTGGGATAATTGGAAACTAGTATGGAAGAAATTAGGCATTGACCCACACCTAACACCATATACCAAGATAAGGTCAAAATGGATTCATGATCTAGGCATAAAGAATGATATTATAAACAAATTAGAACAATGTAGGATGGTTTACCTCTCAGACCTGTGGAGGGGGAAGGAATTTGTGACCAAAGAAGAACTAGAGGTCATCATTAATCACAAAATAGATAAGTTCGACTATATCAAGTTAAGTTTTTGTACAAACAAAAGGAATGCAGACAAGATTAGAAGGGTAGCAGTAAACTGGGAAAATATTTTTACATCCAAAGGTTCTGATAAAGGCCTCATTTCTAAAATATATCGAGAACTGACTCAAATATATAAGAATTCAAGCCATTCTCCAATGGATAAATGGTCAAAAGATCTGAACAGACAATTTTCAGATGAAGAAATTGAAACTATTTCTGGTCACATGAAAGGGTGCTCCAAATCACTATCGATCAGAGAAATGTAAATTAAGACAACTCTGAGGTACCACTATACACCTGTCAGATTGGCTAAAATGACAGGAAATGATAATGATAACTGTTGGAGGGGATGTGGGAAAACTGGGACACTGATACATTGTTGGTGGAACTGTGAACGGATCCAACCATTCTGGAGAGCAATTTGGAGCTATGCTCAAAAAGTTATCAAACTGTGCATACCCTTTGACCCAGCAGTGTTTCTACTGGGCCTATATCCCAAAGAGATTTTAAAGGAGGGAAAGGGCCCCACATGTGCAAAAATGTTTGTGGCAGCCCTTTTTGTAGTGGCAAGAAACTGGAAATTGAAAGGATGCCCATCAATTGGAGAATGGATGAATAAATGATGGTATATGAATGTTATGGAATATTATTGTTCTGTAAGAAACAACCAGCAAGATGATTTTAGAGAGGCCTGGAGAGACTTGCATGAACTGATGCTGAGTGAAATCAGCAGAGCCAGGAGAACATTATACACAGCAACAAGACTATCCGATGATCAATTCTGATGGACATGGTTCTCTTCAACAGTGATGTGATTCAAACCAGTTCCTATTGCTCAGCGATGAAGATAGTCATATACATCCAGAGAGAGGCCTGTGGGAACTGAGTACGGACCACAACACAGCATTTTAACGCTTTCTGTGAATATTTCCATGCATTTTGTTTTCCTTCTTCGGTTGTTTTTTCTTCTTCTCTTTCTAGATCTGATGTTTCTTGTGCAGTAAGATAACTGTATAGATATGTATACATGTATTGGATTTCTCATATAATTTATCCTATTTAGCATGCATTAGATTACTTGTCATCTAGGGGTGGGGGTGGGGGGAAGGAGGGGAAAAGCTTGGGAAAAAAGTTTTTTGCAAAGGTCAATGTAGAAAAATCACTCATATGTTTTTGTAAATAAAAAGCTTTTAATAAAAAAAAGAAATCTAAGTATACTCCATTTAACTGCGTCTTTCTAATCTAAGAAAAGAAGGTAGTCTGGCATGACCTATTCTCCCTCGGCTAGAAGTAATCTCTGTCTCTCAGTCTTTCTCGTGACATTTTATTCTCCCCTTCTATTAGTCTAAGTTGCATAATATGTATCTCTGTGTTTTTTCTTTATTAGATTATAAGCACTTTTATTTTTTTTCACCCTTGTAGCTCTCCCAGGTCCTGGAAAAGACAGCATGGTGTACACTGTCAGGTAGGACAGCTATATCTGGGGCCGGGTTCTACCATTTACTGGCCGTGAAACCTTCGAAAAGTCAATTTGCCAATGGGAGCTTCAGTTTCTTCATGCAGAAAATGGAAGTATTTATAGCACCTAGCGCATAGAATTGTTGTGAGTTTGCTCCTATAAAACACCTGGTGCATCCTCAATCCTACGTTTACTAAACGCTCACCATCTAGTTCTAATAGTACGTCCTAGAATTTTGCCAGGACTGAAGGCTCACAGACCTCTGCTTTGTATATTCTACCCTTTTCCTAAAACATGGGCACATGGCTCTATCTCCAGGCCTTTTTCCACGAGTTGTTAGTTCAGTGCTGAAAGATGGATAGTTCATCGGGGTCTAATGGCTTGAATTCATTAAGAACAGCTAGGTTTTGTCTGCCTGGTATTTTGCATCTCATAGGTTTCAATTCCCCGCTAACCATTTTTTGTTCTAGCCTTCCCATTCCGAAGATATATTTCCTTGGCAGTGAAAAGAGAGGCATCATGGGAGTTGAGTAGTTCTGTCTTTTCGCCATCATCCATTATCATTCGTCCTTCTTTTGATGCTCCTTCTTTGCCAAACATAGCTTTTGAACGAGTCCATTTTGTAATTCATAGTCAGTGGCAGCTTGCTCTGAGCTGTAACACTTCTGACATTGTTCTGAGAAGGCCATACTACGCGTTGAGGGACACTGAAGCTCTGTGTCTGTTGGCAGACATAAATTCACCCCTGTCTGTCTGCTCGGTCCCCTGGGGGTTGTGACTGTCTGTGAAAGGGCAGTCTCCCTGCCTCTTATCAGAAAGGGCTAGCAGAGCTGAAACCTGGCAAGGGGCAAGAAGTGAGCAAACACGCAGGGGGAGGCCGTGAAAAGTTAGCCCTGAGAAGCATGGGTCTGTGTGAGCCGGGCTGAGTAAAAGCCAGACTGATTGCAGTGGCCATGGAAACAGAACCTGGTGAATTATGCAGTTTCATCCTCTGTGTCTTCCCCCACTCGGATATTCTCCAAGGAGAGATGAATCTCCTGGATCAGTCCTTGTTCATTAAGAATCTCTTTGCTTTCTGCTTCCTCTCCGACTGTGGTCATTATTACTGTATGAATTTTTGTGTGCCCTTGTCAGGTAAGGTACCCCAGGAGAGAGATGGATGGATTTTCATAGCTGGTGGCAACATTCACAGCATGAAGTCTCAGGGCTAGATGGAAAAAAGAGATTTTATTGATTCATATTTTATAACTTCTCAGACAGAGAGAAAGATGAAGTAAATTCTGCCCAAAAGAAATCCAGGCACAACTGAGCAGTCCCTCTGTGGGAAGAACCGGAGTCGGCTTTGTGAGTCCAATTGTTTCAGGCAGCTTTCGTCCCTTTATCCTTCTCGTATAGGCGAGAGAACCTGGTTTCCCCTCTCCCCGGGGACAGGGTCGAGAGTTCTGACTAGAGAGAAAGTCACGCGTGGAAGGAGTTGGGAACATAGAGTCCTGCCCATATGAAGATGGGCCAGAGTAAAAAGGGAGGAACTCATTTTCCCATTCCCTAACCCTTTCACTTCTCCCCCTCTGCTCCCATACTGCTGAAAGAATATCATTTACTGTTAGAAAGGGTTAGCTAGGCCTGTGTTAGCATCTTTTGGCTTTTGTCCTTGATTCTGTAACAGCCCCGTGGCTTGGGAGGGGGTGAGGTCACCCTCCCCCACCGAGGGGGTCCTAGTTTTAGCTTCCTGCAGATCAGAGTCACGTCTTAGGGAATCCTGAAGGGAGAGGATCAGGCTTCTTCCCCCCCCCCAATTGTCTTGGGCTGACTATATTTTAGCCACAGAGTGGAACTCGGGAGATAATTTCTTAAACACAGCTTAAGTTCTGGCTTACGTTGAGCATCTCCCCCAAAAAGTTTTCTAGGGTCCTTTCCAGAAAGGTGCTTAATGTATAATAGATATAGATATAGATATAAATAGAGATGTGGATATGAACAAAGTAGATCCGTGTACTTGACTACACTGTTGTCTACAGTTGAATCCCTTGCCCCTTTATTTTCTCATGATTGTACTTTGCCAAGCTCCTACTCACACGCTGCTGAACCCATCTAGAGAAAGTTATAAAACCGTGACCCACACGGACTATAAATTTGTGGGACATGATCTCAATCAAGCTCACACTGCAGCAAGGCTATTCTTTTATGTCGCCCTAATCAGTTAACTCTCCCAATCACTACAATGGGCATTCCCAACCTTTTCATCCCTCCTTAGACTTCCCACGATCCTCCCTCCCCACCATCCTCTCTGCTGAGAAACTCGGTTCATAGATTACCAAAAATAAATGCAGGCCATTCTCTTTCTCCCTTCCTCTTCAGCTCTTATCACTCAGATGTCTTCCCTCCCTTTCTCCTCTTTTGCCCCTCTATCACACAAAGAGGGAGCCCTTCTTTCTCTTTGCCAAGGCAAACCGCTCTACGTGAAAACTTGATTCCATCTCATCCCATCTTCTCCAGCAGATTTCCCCTTCATTCCTCCCTGCTCTCTCACTAAACTTCAACCTCCCTCTATCAATCAGGAAGTTTCCTCCTTGTTTCCTGCAAACATGACCTTACCTCCCCTTCCCAGGGCATACCATCCCTGTTGGCTCCTATCCTGGATCTCTCCTCCCTTTCAAAGTCAAACTGCTTGAGAAAGCTCTCTCTATAGCTACCCCTTCCACATCCCAGGGATTAGGGGTACGGCACCCCCACACACCCCGATCTGGAAAATCCACATAAAAATCTTCTCCTCATCCCCGAGAAGTCAGAATTATTATATTATTGAAAGATAAAACATAGTGATATCATACAATACTAAAAGATACATTTATGCATTTCTGACTTTCTCAACTTTTTCTGTGTCATGTGTTGACCTCCTCATGTCATCTGCAGCTTCCACAAAACCACTTCAAAATGCCCATATAATTTCTTACGCCAACCCGCGACACATGAAAGCTGTAATAGAGAAAGCTGCAACGTGGAAGGAAGAACCATGGATCTCCTTCCTTTCACATCGCTGCAATCTGGCCTCTGAGCTCATCATTCAAATGAAACTGCTTTCTCCCTAAATCGCCACCAGTCTCTTAATGGCCAGGTCCAATGGCCTTTTCTCAATCCTCATCCTTCTTCTTCCTTTTGAATTCTCTTCCTCCTTACCTCCACCTCCTGGCTTCCCTCAAGACTAAGTTTAATTTGCACCTACTGGGGGAGGTCTTCCCTGGTTGCCCACCTGCACCTCCTATGGCTGGTGCTTTCCTTCCGAGATTACCTTCCCGGAACAGTTATTTGGGGCAGTTAGGTGGCGCGTCTGGAGTCAGGAAGACTCCTCTCTAGCCGAGTTCAAATCTGACCTCTTATACTTAGTAGTTGGGTGATCCCCGACGAGTCACTTCACCTTTTGGTGGTTTCAATTCCTCATCTGTCAAATGAGCAGGAAAAGGCAAATCACTCCAGTATCTTTGCTGAGGAAATCCCAACTGGGGTCACCGAGAGTAGGACCCGAGTGAAACAAGAAGAGTTTATTTGCACGTCATCTGCCCCTTTAAAATGTCAGCAGAGACCGTGGTTTGGGACTTCCTTTGCATCCCCGGCACTTAGCAGAGGACCTGGAGCATAGTAAGCACTGAATAAACTCTTGTTGATGAGATCAGATTTAGGACAACTATTAATTTCCCCTGTCACAAAACTGCTTAAAACCCCCGAGAGTTGTAAACACCCTCTGACAAATGCTTCAAACACCACAGAACGATCTGTCATCGTTCTGCTTTCCCAGGAGGAGGATGCTGACAACAGGAAATGTGGAACACCTTGTTGAACAAGGATCTCAATTTCATCTCGACTCTTCCTTTTGCGAACAACTTCTTCAAGGCCTTTATCTTCTAGGGAGCCAAGACTTGTTGGCCAAGCTTTATGCGGGTGGCCATTCTCTCCTCCCAAATCCACTGCAATGGCTACAGGAGGCACCCCACCGGATGACTAGCACTTGGACCGCCCAGCAAGGCTAAAAATAACCGAGCTTGGGAGCCCTGTTGGATCACCTGAGTTCAGGAAGCGAAATATGGTGCAGAAGAGGCAAGGAGAGACTCGGGGTCCAATTTCCAGCTCTTCTAAGCTAGCCAGCGTGTTCTCTGCCACATTGGGCAGCCCTTGACCTCCCTCCCAAAAGAATTCCAAGGGAGAACTTTTAGAGTCTGAAACCATGCGTTCAATATAGGACAGCGAGTGGAAACCGTCTTTTGCTTTAAGGACTGTTGCTATTCATTGGTTAATCTTTCTTGAGGCGACAGCATGGGGTGGGTGTGAAGGAGCACACATGGATACAAGCTAGAAGCCTCTGATCGTGCATGACTTTTTATGCTAAAGCATATGTCTCCCAGGAAACAGATGATGGGCCAGGCCACTAGTAGAAGGAACCCGGGAGCTCCACACTCCCACAGCATCATCCCACACTAGCGTGGCTCAAGCCTGTGCAGCAACCCTATGGCGGTCTCAGTTAACTTTTGCTTCCAGGTGGATTTATGTGGGACCCACATGTGGGTCATTTGGGCAAGGAAGATCTAAAAACAGCTGCAGGAGTGTCCAGGAGTAATCCTAAGATCCCAGGGAACTCCCTGTGAGTGTTTTTCTTCTCTTCCTCGGTGCCTTTGATCTGATTTTACTTTCTGGGACTGCTGTTCTTTCTCAACCACTTTGGGGACTGCTTTCTCCAAGGGAGTGTTAGCTGTGCTTTTATTAAAGGAATTGTTTATCAGAACCCTCGGGCTCTGTGTGCGATTCCAGGTGTGGAATCACAGCGGAGACCCAAGTGGACCAGTTAGAGGCATATCCATGGGACATTGCCCTTCCCAGGACACGTTCTGGAAATGGCCAAGGTATAGGAGCCTCCCCAAGCAGGTGCCGTGGAAGAGCCACCTTTACAATTCCATCTTCGGAGCAGTCTTTTTTTTTTTTTTTTTTGCTGAGGCAATTGGGGTTAAGTGACTTGCCCAGGGTCACACAGCTAGGGAATGTTAAGTGTCTGAGACCACATTTGAACTCAGGGTCTCCTGACTTCAGGACTGGTGCTCTATCCACTGTGCCACCTAGCTGCCCCTGAGCAGTCCTTTTAAAAGCTGATGAATCCACCGGGTATCCAGCAATAGCAAAATCCTGTTGCTCCGTCTGCATCTCCATATTACTGCGATAAGGACTCCTTCTCATCAACTTCTGAAAATCACAGGATTTTGCCCAGATGGGACATTTTAACAAAGGCTCTACAGTTTCCTCTAAGTAATTGGCCGGAGGCAGTTGGGATATTTGGTGAAGCAACCACCATCTTCTTTTCCTCCTGCTCAATACTCTTGTCCTTTTTTTGGCTACCCAAGAGACAACTTCAGGAAGTCCATGGAAAAGGAGCAGGCAGACTTTTCCTGGTTCTATCCAAATTTCCTATTTTTAGGAAACCTTAATTTTACTCTGGAACTGGAAACTGAATGGATGCCCATCAATTGGAGAGTGGCTGAATAAATTATGGTATATGAATGTTATGGAATATTATTGCTCTGTAAGAAACGAGCAGCAGGAGGATTTCAGAGAGGCCTGGAGAGACTTGCATGAAATGAGGCTGAGGGAAACGAGCAGAACCAGGAGATCATTATGCACGGCAACAACAAGACTATATGATGATCAATTCTGATGGACATGGCTTCAAACCAGTTCCAATTGTTCAGTGAAGAAGGTCATATACACCCAGAGAGAGGGATGTGAAATGTGGACCACAACATAACATTTTCATGCTCTCTATTGATGTTTGCTTGCATTGGGTTTCCTTTCTCAGATTTTCTTTTTTTTTCTTGTAGACAGGATTTTTCTTGCACAACTTGTGAAGTATTTTAATATTATTAACAAGTAGTGGACTTCCTGCCATCTAGGGGAGGGGAGGGGACTGGGGGTAAAAGTTCTAATGGAAAGCTTTGTAAAGATCAATGCTGAGAAACTACCCATATATATGTTATACAAATAAAAAGCTTCAATAAAAAAATTTTACTCTCAACATCACCTTCATTTCAGGATATAGCTCTTCTCCTTCCCTCCCCAGCAAGCAATCCCTTGTAACAATGAAGAGAAAAAAAAAACATTTCGACAAAACCAGATCTGCCAGCAAGTCCACAACTAGAGAGAGTGCCCCAACTTTACAAAGAAGTACCAGAGTCCCATTTTCTCAACTCTTTTCTGGAGCCAAGCTTGGTCCTAATAATTACATAGCATTTCATTTCATTTTGGGTTTTTTTCCCCAGTTACATCATCATAAGTCTTGTCTATCTTCTTGCAAGCTTATTTCACTTCTCACTGGTTTAGATATCTTCCCATATGTCTTGGAATTTTTTTCTATTTGCTATTTCTTACTGCGCAATTATATTTTGTGACATTCACGTGGCACAATTTATTCAGTTATTCCCCAATGTATGGGCATCTATTTGTTTCCAGTCCTCTGCTAAGAGGAAAAGTATACTAGGAAGGTTTGGGCAAATATGGAGCCATTCTTTCGGGTTCTGGCTGTCTTGGTACCCCAAGGGATCTGTGTGTCAGAGACTGTGAAGCTCTTAGTCATTTTAAAGGCATAATTCCATATTGCTTTCTTCTAAATGAGTTAAACTGAATTGGTCTATTTTTATCAGGACAATTCTTAGAAATCCAATCAGCAGTGATGAGCTCAGCAACATGACTAATTTCTTTTTCTTGTACATAGATTAGTCAAACCTACCCTGAAAAAAAAAAAGGATTCTCACAACTCACTCCATCATGAACTTTGGAACCGCGGCCTATTTGCCCAACGCTCGTGGGTCCCCTCGAACGCCACAGTCTAGGAGGAATTTAGGCCCTTTCCATTGGGACCAAATCTATTTGGTCCCAATATAAAAAATGGGGACCACATATTTCATACAGTCAACAAACTATTTCCGTTGAAGTGTTTACTAGAATCACACTTTTTTTAAAGGAGCCATTTTGCTTCTAGAAACTGCGTACTGGTGTTCATTAGCATTGCCTGTCATTCAACCGATAGTAGGAACTGAGAACCTACAATCTCAGAACTGGAAAAGAATCCGATTATTGTGGTTCGGCACATTGGAATTATCCAGAGGGAGGAGATTATTTATTTTCTTCTTGAAAATGTCCACGGCGTCTATCCTCTGCTCATTCAAATGTTTGACCCGCATATGATCACGAAAAATGAAACTTCCCTGCCTCAGGGTGTCGGCAACTCAATGGTTGCTGTCGCCGTTGGATACTATTGGGGGAAAAATTGGGAAGGATATTTTAGGAGATTGTAAGATCCTTGAGGGTCGAACTGTCAGTTTTCATGTTCGTCCCTTGCATAAAAAACATGTGTTTCCTGTTGTGCAATTGATGAAAAAGGGAACTAATCCACTGAATTCACAGGATTTGGAGCTAGAAGTAATGTCACAGGCCATGTGGTCAGGGGATCTGAGTTCTAAAGCTGAGAACAAGAAACCGGCTGGGAGCTTTTCTGGTCATGGAAGCATACATCTAGAGTAGGAAGGAACCGCATAGGCCATCTAGCCCAAACTTTCATTTTACAGAGAATCAAACTGAGGTCCAGGATGGTGAAGTGACTTTCCTTAGAAATATATATCCAGAGCTGGAAGAGACACTATGGGATATCTAGGCCAACCTTATAGAGTTGGAAACTTATAGAGGAGGAAACTGCGACCCAGAGAGATGATGTGAGTTGTCCAAGGTCATTGAGGTAGATAAAATAGTCAGGCTGAGATTTAAACTTTGGATAGAGTGCTGGGCCTGGATTTAGGAAGACCTGAGTTCAAATCTAGCCTCAGACATTGAATAGCTCTGTGTGACCCTGGACAAGTTATTTAATCCTATGTGCCTCAGTTTCCTCATCTGTAAAATGAACCGGAGAAGAAAATGGCAGGATCTCTGTCAAGAAAACCCCAAATAGGGTCAAGAAGAGTCAGATAGGACTGAAAATGACTGGACAACAACAATGATCCCATGACTTAAAATCTAGTTCCCTTTCCTCTATACCATATTGCTTCTCTTTAATAAATATTTGTTGAATTGATCGATCTGCCAAATGCTTTTTTCCCACCAATGCTGTGAGGTAGATGGGGCAGGGATTATTATTATATCCATGTATTGGGGGCTACTTTCTTGGAACATGCTTAGAGCTGAGATCTGGACAATAATATGGAAGCTGTGGGTGTGGTAGAAGGGCTACTTCTAGCCATGTGACTCAGAGACTTGCACTGTGAGATGAGGAAGGTTCTCGCTATTGGCCATGGAGCCAGAAAAGTCGATCACTTGGAATATCTGGAAGGAAGCCTGCCCCCTCAGTTCTCTCTTCCTTTCCAACTATAAGTATGGCAGCACTCTTTGGAGCCATTTCTCAAGAGATGGGTGAGGGAGAAGTTGCTGACTTCATTCCCTGACCCCAGTCCCCATGCATGTCAGCTGACATGTATTTCCAACCTCGGCGAGTTTGAGTTGTTCCTTCCGTGTTTGCTCTTTTTTGATTTGCGGTATCTATTCCAACATGAACATGTCTTAGAGTAAAGGCAACCTTGAATGTTCAGGAGGCTGGCGGGCTGGATTAGAGCTGAAAAGAGAGAGTCAAGGAGCTGGAAGTTGTTTTAGGCTCTTAGAGAAGATGGCCGCAGGCCGGAAGATTGGTTCGAGCCTAGCTTATTTCACTAGCAGATAGGTAAGGGGAATTGTCCGAACAACCAACCTACTGCTGAGCTGAGCTGAGATGTAAGCTGACAAACTAGTAGTCCACTAAACCCTTTAATGTTCTACTAGATGGTGAGTTTGTTGCCTTTCTTTGTATGCCCAATACTTAATACAGTCCTTGGCGCTTAGAAAGTGCTTAATAAATGTTTACTGATGTCTCCAAGAAGATTCTAACAGTAGTTCGTAGTTAAGGTGCTGAATCCTGTTTTATTTGGGGTCAAATGGGTTCTTGTAAGTGTTCCGTGTAGTGTTTCTTGACTGTCGTCTCGGAAGTAGACATACAGTCGGGCCCAATTTGATCACACTTTCGCTCTTCCAATGGTTGTTATAAAATGGTTTGATATTATTTATGCCTCCAGTTAGAGAGCAAAGCTCTCTAACAGTGGGATGGGGGAATGAACTCCCAACCCTGTTCTTGGAAAGATGCCCCTCTCCTGGGGGGCTTCCATTGGGTCCTCCTACCACAAACAGACACACCTGGCAACATATGGACAGGCTCAGCCACAAGTATTTATGCAAAATAACGTTAAATTTGGCAAATCTATTCTTTAACACAATTCATTTAAAAAGCACAAAAAGGAGATAAAGTTGAGGCGGGGTGGATCCTGCCCTGCCTAGCTTGTTTCTCTCAGGATGGCACTGGAGATAAAAAAGACACACACAGTTAGACACACCTTCTAGTTTGTCCATTTACACATCTCTCATGGTGTCATAAAAAGGAATTGCAGATGTGGCAAACACTGACCGCCTCCCCAGCTGTGTTACTGCCGGGGGACACGGCACCCTTCTTCTCTCCTTCCAAGTCTTCCAGGCTAATTGCCTCTCTTCCCAACCGGGCAAAACTCCACATCTCCGTGAAGTTTGTGGCCATTAGGTTTTTGTGTGCAGCTGTAAGGGGGCCCCTGAGCCCAGCTCTTACCAATGAACCCAGGGAACCATTAATACAATGCTGCAAATGGAATAAGGGGGGGGGGAGCGTGCTCCCAGGAGAGTTGCCATGAGGTGGAATGGAGATGCTTCGGAGAGACTTTGGAGCAGTAGTAGCCATTCTGTCAGGGCTAGGATAACTAACCCCCTGGCAAATAGGAGCCCCTTTGATTGTGGCTACATGATGGGAATTGGGGGTGCACTCAAAAGGCACCAGCTGACCACAGCCTTGACTCCTTCTCTTTATGTTGCTTCTTCTAGCCTCACAGTGTTCGTGTGAGAGGAGCAAGCCAACGAATGTTTCCTTTAATAAAATCCAGGAAATAAAAATCCAGAAAGAGTCTGGCTTTGACCAAATCAAGGATGGCTTGGGTAAAGGCAGAATTGAATTTGGGGAAAACTACAGCTCTAAATCTATTTGAAGGTACTATCTACATCCTGGATAGACTTCTGACTCACTGTTTATCTGGAGACTGCCTCTTTCTGGAAAAAGACAAAAGATAGTAGACTTTGACTAATGGCAACAGTCAATCCAGTTCCAGAATCCCATTGCTCAGTCATTTTTCCCTCATGATTGACTCTTCATGACTCCTTCTTAGGGTTTTCTTAGCAAAGATACTGGAGCGCTTTACTATTCCCCTCTCCGGCTCATTTGACAGATGAGGAAACTGAGGTAAACAGGATGAAGTGAATTGCACAGCTAGTAAATATCTGAGACCAGATTTGAACTTATGGAGATTAATCAAAAAGAGGTAAGTGACTGGCTCAGGATCAAACAGTTGGTAAGTGTCTGAGGCCATATTTGAATTTAAGTATTTCTAATTCCAGGCCTGGCACTCTATCAGCTGAGCAATCGAACCACCCCAAGGATCCCATAGTCTGATTTAAACACCGGCCATGGTATTACCCACCTCCCTTGGTGGGCAGCGGTGTGATAGAGGTGACGAGTATTCAGTTGAAATCTAGAGAGTTCTTTAGTCTTGCTGGAGCCCGGAAATTCTAATAAAGGAAGTGTAAATAAAGTGCAAAGAAGATTCTTTCCACAGGGAAAGAATGGTGGCCTGTTCCACTAACACTGGCTTCTTTACTCAAGTGCAAGTGAGGATGTGCTAACAAACGTTTAACAACCAGGTCTTTGGTGGGGGGGGGGGAAATATAGCCCTGATATACTTTTAATCTACATTTCTCACATCTTAGCCATCACTTTCTTGTCTAGATAATCAACCAATCACTAATACATCAACCCCCCTTTTTGGACAATGAAAACATTTAACAATCACCTGTCTACAGCCAGTCTGAGCTGACTCCAACTGGACTCTGAGTTAACAATGAAGCCACAGATCTGAGGAGGGAAGACAATGAGCGGCTGGGCGAGTATCCCAAAGAGCTGAAAAATACCTACTTTGGGAATCTCAGCCTAGATTTAGTTCTGGGTGAACTGTTCACGAGCAGTTCAGGGTCAAGATGGATCACCTGGTCTGCTTCTGGCCTGGGACCCTAGCTCTCAGAGCTCACCGTAGATTAACCGCTGCTGCTACACAACTGCTTAAAGAAAGCTCTCAGAGAAACTTGTGGCCAAATGGATCATCGGACAAGAGAGCTGACCTGAGCTCAGAGACAATGCACTTCACCAAACACCTAGTAGCATTTAGGCAGATAGAGGGATGGGCCTGGAATCAAGAAGTAGATCCAGCCTCAAACATTTACTAGTTGTGTGAACTTGGGCAAATGTCTTAATTTCTATTTGCCTCAATTTCCTTAACTGTAAAATGGGGATAATAGTAGCACCTACCTTGCGGTTGTGGGGATCAAATGAAATATTTGTAGAGCACCTGGAACACAGTAGATGTGATATAAATGCTTATTCTCTTCCGCCGTCTTCATCCCATCCCTCCTCCAAAAGACCATAAGGACGTGGAGGTCAAGTCTTCAGATAGACATAATTGGCTGATACTGGGATGGTAGGGGGCTGATTCTATTTCCATTTACTGGGGAGAAAAAAAAACATACTTAAGACTGATACCAAGATTAAACTGGTAGGCGTGGTCATAGCCACCGAGACAGGGAATGCGGCCAATCAGGTGCTAAAGCCAGAGTGGGCCATTCCTGGAGATATAAGCAAGAATGGTGATCTCCAAAAGTTATGGAAACATGACCTGGGAAAAGCCATTTTTCCCCAGTGACAAGATTTTGAGCAAAATCCACAGACTACGGGAAGACTGGAAGTGTTAGCTAAACAAGATGATGAATTCCTAGATTTATCAGTAAGGACGACCCGATGTTGAATTAAGAACCGCACGACTAACTTTTTGATCACCAGAAGGAAAGAGTGATCTTTTGCGACATCCTAGATAAAGAAAGAGAACATGGTCTGTTGGCAGATGATACGGGATTGGGGAAGACTGTTCAGAGCGCGGTGTGCTCATCGATGAATTGGTGAAGTAGGTCCCGAAGATCATTTCAGCCAGCCTCATTAGAACACGGACGAGAAAGAATTCAAGAATGAGCTAAACTAGAAATCCAAATAGGATTCAGAGGAAGAACAGACTGGCTGTTGCAACATATCCAATTTTAAGCAAAAATCAGTAGCGACTTTTCCAATCTGAGCGTACTCATGAGGATCGGGTCACTGGAGTCTCCCACCCAATAGAAATCAATTACCTGCCTCGTACCTGAGTCACTGATTATCTTGTTTTACTCTCCTCCTCCCTTTGTAGAAGTAATAAATGTGAACTAATAAGTAAAAGAGTGTGTAGGGAGCCAGTGAGTGTGAGACATAAAGAGCAAATGAACATGAAAACAAAGAGCTGAACCCTCTCGTTGAAGATAGGTTCCTTTCCAGACTGGACCTGGTCTAAACCTGATCGCCTGGGTTCCCTTAATGGAGAAGTGAGTGGTGTGTCCTCTATGTAAAAGCTTCTGAAACTGTGGGTTGCAACCTCCTAAGGGGTACCATAACTGAATGTGGGGGTCATGAAATTAGGATTTATTATCAGTAAATGTTTTTTTTTGTATACCTATTTTATATACCTTTATATTTGGGGTCATGTCAAAATTTCTCAGGCGGAAGGGGGTCATAAAGGGAAAAAAGCTTAAGAAACCCTGATCTCTGGGCCCAGCAGGGGTATGGCAAGATTAGATATATCCATTTTAGAAGTCATACAATCGAGGCACAAAGGGTAAAAAGATACCACCGTGTTCGCCAAGCGGCGGCCGAGAATATAGCCCTGGTTTTCTCATTCAGCCTAGTATTTTAGCCTGACGCCATGTTTCCTCTCCCATATAGATCTTCTTCATGACACCGTTGAATTTTCCTAACATTTCCTCATTATTTTTCTTGTTCTCCAGAGCGGAAAATTGAAACAGGTTGAGACAGATTCTTGGGAACCACTGTTCCCCACCAAAAACAGTGAACTCCACCCCTGCTATGGGCACAAGCCCAAGAACTTGAGAGAAGCATAGTCAGGGATGCTGGCGGGATTAGGGGCTCTAGGGGTCAATGGAAATTGTTCATAGAATGTATACGGTACACAGCCATGAGTTTACATCCCACCCCTTAAACAAGGCTTCTCCAACTGTTTTATTTTCCCTCAAGCCCCCTTTTTGCCCAAGAAACTTTTACCTGATCCCGGGCATTGAAGTGTATAAACTAGGTAGACAAAGGCAACATTTACTGATAATAAATCATCATTTCGTGACTCCCACATTCAGTTCTGTGATCCCGTATGGGGTCATAATCCACCCTTTAAAAAGCTTTGCCTTAAACCACCTTGATGTTAAGGTCTCCTCCGAAATGACCTCCCACTGAGCATGTCTGCATATATGTGTGTGCATGTGTATGTCTGTGTGTGTGCACCCCCCATCTTGTCTATAGTTGTTTGCGTGTCCCCCAGGAGATCGGGGGCTCCTTCAGGGCAAGTCTGTTTTTGCCTTTCTTTGTAGCATCAGGGCCTATCATGGTGCCCAGTGCCATATATTTATCAGCGCTGACCTTTTTACTTATAATCATGTGCTTTGTACTTCCTCTCACCCAAATAAGGACACCTCCTCAGATCAGGGCCCACCGAGGCTTGGGAGGGGTGGCAATTGCCCGCCATAGGTAAGTATGCATTTTGTTCAAATTTCTTTAAGTTGGGAGAGGGGAGTGTGGACTTTTGACATTGGAAAGAATGCCCCCAGACTACACGGCAGGGCCTCGTGGTGACACAGGGGAGAGGGAAGTGGTCCTGCCTTTAGCTTTGGGCTACACTGGTCCCTGCCGCTAGCCCCCTCCCATGCTTCTCCCGCCAAGCCAGGGGGAAGTGAAGGATTGGCTGCTGAAGGGAAAAACAAAGAGTAGGGAGAACAAATGCGGCTGAAACTTCATGGTGAGCCATGGGAAACTAGGGAGAGATGACTGGACTGGGCCAGCAGCTAGCTACTGACATCTGGGCCGTAATGCCTTTTTCCTTCTTGCTTCTCTAGGGTGGGGAGGCAGCCCTTCATCTACCTGTCTAATTGCTTAGTTCCTGTTTCTCCTTTGACTATGGCTAAGGAGGAAGAGGCTCAACTGTTTCATTGAGGCCATGGTGATCTATAAGTGGGGAGCCTGTTCCCTAAGGTGCTTATTTACATTTTCTTTGTTTCTTTTTATTTTATTAAAGCCTTTTATTTTCAAAACATTGTCTTTGTTTCTTGAAGCAACTATTAAAGCGCATGATTATTTGCAGTAATTTGTGTTCAGCGCTATAAGAAGGTGTTTGAGCACCAAGAGAGGTTTTCCTCAGCTCAGGCAGAGTGGGGGCTGAGCCAATTAAAGAGAGAATTTCTTCAGTCTTGGTAATCTCTGGGATTTCTATACCCCAGCCTGCTTGTGACCACAGAAGAGATTCTTATTTGGTCAATAAATTAATCAACATCATTTATTAAAGTGCTGTGATCCCCCTTGGATATATAAACACAAAAGTAAAATCACATGACTGGCTTGTGTCCTACTGGGCAGAAACAAATTTACAAAAAGTTTATTAAGCACCCACTATGTGTCTGGCATTGTGCTAGTCAAAAGTGAAATAGATCTTGCCTTTTGCTCGTTTAGATTCTAACGGAGAAGAGAAGTAGGAGGGAAGGAAATAAATATTTCTGTAGTGCCTAGGATGTGCCAGACACTTTCCTGTGGTCTTTGTTTTGGTCCCAATTGCCTCAGAGTGAATGCAAATAGCAATTGTTGCTGTTTTGGCCAGAAACCCAGAGGGTCTTCTCTCAGATTGGGTTTTTTTGGCTAGGTAAAAGAGGGCATTTCCTGCCTCATTTCTTACCTAGACTTTAATCACTGAATGGGTGTTGCCTCAGACAAACAGATTTGTTAAAGACTCCAATTTTAAAAGGCCAAGGTCTCTCACTGCATCCAGAGTCATCTCCAGTCGTCCTGATCAGTATCTAGCCACTGAACCCAGAAGGCTGTGGAGGGGAAAGTGAGCCAGGTGACCTTGCCCAGCCCTCCCTCACTTAGAGCCAATTCCCTTGCATGTCATGGCATCCCCTCCCTGATGCCCTCTGAGAATGAAGAACAAAGAACAGCAACCGAACACTTCAACAAGTGCTTATATAAATGATATTTAGATAGTTAGATAGATAGATAGATAGATAGATAGATAGATAGATAGATAGATAGATAGATAGGTGTTGTTCAGTCATTTTCAGTCATGTTCAACTCTTCATGACCCCATTTGGGGTTTTCTTGGCAAAGATTCTGGAGTGGTTTGCCATTTCCTTCTCCAGCTCATTTTACAGATGAGGAAACTGAGGCAAACATGGTAAAGTGACTTGCTTAGGGTCACACAGCTAGTGAGTGTCTGAGGACAGATTAGAACTCAGGTCTTTCTGACTCCAGATCCAGCACTCTATCGGTTTTACCACATAGCTGTCCTAGAGGAATGAATAGATAGATAGATGGATGGATGGATGGATGGATGGATGGATGGATAGATGGATAGATGGATGATAGATAGGTAGATATAAATAGATAGATAGATACAGGGCATTGGTGAATGCTTATCACCAAAGATGGAGGCACATGTATAGTAGTAGATCCTTGGGACCTGTTCATGGGAGGTAGGAAGACTGTTCTGAGTATGGACACTTTTCATTTACCTACTACATGGAAGCAAGCAATAGGTCTGCAGATTAACTCAGGTCATAGATAGCATTGGACACCCCAAGTTCAAGTCCAAAATTCCTGTGGGCTTGCTTCCAGGACCTCGGCTTCTCAGGGCTGTCTTTGCTGAGCTGCTTGCAACATCTGCCCTGGAATCCTGGGCTCAACATCCCCATGGCTCAAACTTCCAGGTCAGAGGCACTTAGAACTGGAGATAACTAGCAAAACTTATCAAAACCCCCACCCCATTTGGGGGGAGCCACATGGCTTGAGGGGGGTGGCCCTCAGGTCCTTCTAACTGCTTTATTACATGGTATCACCTCTGCTCAATGGAATACTTACTTCTGGGTTCATTAAAGAGAAAGCAAGACTGTCCCAGTCAGGCTGTATTAGAGGCAGCCAGCTCCAGCCAATGGAAAAAGGCGTCACCAACCACAAGTGGAAAAAAATGGGAACCACAAATGCTCCCAGAAGCAGGTCCCTGGGATCTCCCCCGCGGGTGCCTCCAACTTAGGTGATTTGGGCAGGCGTCAAATCCCTTTCCAGACAGTTGGCCATAAATATAAACACATACATGCATGTATATGGAGACAATTTACAAACGAAATATAAAATAAATACAAAACAGTCGGAGAGGGAGGACACCAGCAGTGGAGAAATCAGAAAAGGCAGTCTTGAAGAAAGTGGAGATTCTATGAGGGGAAGGGAAGGAAGGGGTACATTCTGCCTACGTGGGGCAGCTAATGCAAAGGCACCTGGACGGAAGATGGACTCCCACATATGGAAGAGAGAGAAGGCCGGTTTGGTTGGACCATAGAGTGAAGGAAGGGGAGTAACGTATTATGAGAATGGAAAGCCAAGTTGAGGCCCGATTATCTAGAATTCTAAAACCAAACAACAGACTTTCGATTTTATTTTACAAGTAATAGATGGAGTTTATTGGGAGACAGAAGGTTGATAGGGTCAAATTTGCATTTAGGGTGAATCATTTTTGTACCTGTACAGAGGATAGATTGGAGGCAGGGAGGCCAGTAAGAAGGCCATTGTAATAGTCCAGGCAAGAGGTGAGAAGGGGCTGGAGCAGAGTGGGAGCTAGAGGAATAGAGAGAAAGGCGTAAATGTAAGAGAGGTTGTGGAGAGAGAAACAATGAAATTTAGCAAGCAATTGGACATGTGGTTTCAGGGAGAACCAGTGACCCAGAATAAAGCTAGATAACAATGAGGAAACAAGCTGGTGGTGGTAAAAAGGTGGAAGTTAGTGTGTTTGTTCAGGTAACTACCCAAACACATCGCACAACCAACACCCCACCTAGCTACAAAGGCTAATGTATGTATTGTGTGGTGTGTGTGTGTGTGTGTGTGTGTGAGTGTATGTATGTATGAAAGAGAGACAGATTCAAAGAGAAAGAGACAGAGACAGAGAGACAGAGAAAAAAGAGACAGAGAGACAGAGAAAGAAACAGAGAGAGAGAGAGAGAGAGGGAGAGAGAGAGACAAAAACACAGAGACAAGAGACCAAGAAACAGAGAGAAACAGAGGCAGAGAGACAGAGAAAGAAACAGAGAGAGAGAGAGAGAGAAACACAGAGAGACAAGAGACCAAGAAACAGAGAGAAACAGAGGCAGAGGCAGAGAGACAGAGAGAGACAGAGACAGAGACAGAGAGACAAGAGACCAAGAAACAGAGGCAGAGAGACAGAGAAAAACAGAGAGACAAAGAAAGATGGGGGGGGGGGAGAAGAGCCCATGTGCACACACATCCTTGTGGTGTGAATATTAGGTCAAATAGGAACTATCTGATCTCGACATTGAAAGTTCATTCACATGTTACAGTGACTGCTCTCTGGTGCCTTGGCTTTTTCCATCCAATAGGAGCCACCAACGTTGGCTGTTAAGTTGCCAGATCTTGTCAATTCTCATTGCACGTCTCTTGTGGACTGGCCCTTCTCTGGCCACGTAGCAAGTCATCCAAGTTCATTGTCCCCTGTCATCTGGACTGCCATGCTAGTCTTCCCACTTGTCATTTCTCTCTTCCCCAACCTTCTCCTTCCCACAGCTGCCCAAAGCACTTTTTCCTAAGGCTCCATCTGACTGTTACTCCTCTGCTCAAAATCCATCAATGGCTCTCCACTGACTCTAGGATCAAGCTCAAAGTCGATAGTGCAGCATTGAAAGCTCTCCAAAGTCTGGCCCCTGGCCACATTGCTAGCCCTATTTACACTATACACCGCTTCTCTGAACCTGGTACCATATTGCCTTCCTCTGTGCATTAGAACAGGCTGTTCTGTGCCGTGACTTCTGGCTCTCTCAATCCTTGGCTTCCTTCAGGGCTCAGCTTATGGGGCTACTTCCTCTGTGAAGTTTTCTTGAATTTCCCCTTCCCCGGTCCACCCCCAGCTGTTAATGTCCCCTCCTTCCTCAATTTTCCCGGTAATATTTGTGGACACACTGAATTCATTCCCCGACACGATGGGAGCTCCAGAGAGCGGGGAAAGGCGTGTTTCCATCTGTGTGTGCCCAGTGTTGGGTGCCCGGCCTTGCACATAGTAAGCGATTAATAAATGTTTGTCGAATTAAGCTGGCTAATGTCCAAGGGGCCATGGTCGGTGGCAGACTCTAGTAGACACAGCCCTAGATCTACACCTATATCCAAATAGAGATGTAGACACAGAGACACTCCCATAAAATGGTAAATACACACGCTTACTAAAGTGGGTGCGTAATAAAGTACACAGAAGTACAGTAACTCCGAAAACACGCTGCCATCGTTTCCCAGTTACACTCGCAATGTGTGTGTGTGGGGGGGGATGTGTGCAAATAAGGGGCTAGGGGAATACATGAGGAGCCCAGGGCTCAGACGGGTGAGGGAGTGGAGAGCAGGAGGGCAGAAGGAGACAGGATGAGCAAACACTGGGAATAAGTTTGCCTTCTCCTAGGAAGCCTTCCCTGCTCTTTTCAAAGCCACGCCAGCAGGTTTTGTGCTCTCTCCTGAGAAAAGCTGCTATTTCTGCAGGGGCCCAGTGGGCCAAGAGTGTGGGAGGCTGTGGAGAAGCCGTGGAGGAGAAGGGGCTCAGGGGGCTCAGCCCTTCCTTTCCTTCTCTCGCGTGCTTGCTATCCAATTTTCTCTATGGAAGGTCTCCAGGTCACGGTCACCTAGCCTCCTCCTGTCTTCCCAGTCTTCTTACACCTTACTCCCCAGCACAGACTCTTGGATCCAGTGACTCTGGCCTCCCAGCTGTTGAATCCTCCCAGCATTCTCTGTGCTTGTCCCCCATGCTTGAAATGCTCTTCATCTTCATGTCCAGCTACTTCCCTGGCTCCCTGGCAGTTTTACCCCAAATCCCACCTCCTACAGGAAGCCTTCCCTGAGCCCTCTTCATTTCAGTGCCTTCCCTCTGCTTATTATCTCCTCTTTGTTCTGTACAGAGCTTGCTTTATATTGCATTTGCATATTGCCCCCTCCATTAGACTGCCAGACCCCTGGGCTTCCCACTTCCAGATCTGAGCGCCAAAATCAAGGCACCCCTGCCATTCCTGGGAAGGACCTGGCACTCAGGAGCTCTAGGACTTCTCACCATCCGTGGAACTACCTAGACCAAAAGATTCTCTTCTGTTCATCATTCCCCTTCATGTGTTTTCTTCTGTTAGAATGCAAGTTTCTTGAGGGCAGATGTTGTATTCCCACACATAGAAAGTACTTAATACTTTTTTTGTTCCTTTCTCTCTCTCTCTCTCTCTCTCTCTCTCTCTCTCTCTCTCTCTCTCTCTCTCTCTCTCTCTCTCTCTTTCTCTCTCTCTCTCTCTCTCTCTCTGTTTCTATTTGTCTCTATCTTTTTTCTCTGTCTCTGACTCTGTCTCCCTCTCCCTCTCTCTCTTGCTATCTCTATTTCTCTCAGTCTCTCTTTCTCTCCATCTCCCTCCCTTCATATTTCTCTCTCTCTTTCCCTCCCTCTCCCCCCTCTGAATTTGTTTCCATCTCTATTTATGTCTATCTTTCTTCTCTCTCTCTTCCTCTGTCTCTATTTCTCTCTCTTTCTACCTCCTTCCTTCCCTTCTGTCTTTGTCTCTCTGTTTCTCTCTCTGTCTCTGTCTCCCTCTCCCTCTCTCTTGCTCTGTCTCTATTTCTCTCTGTCTCTCTTTTTCTCTCTCCATCTCCCTCCCTTTGAATTTCTCTCTCCCCTTTCCTCTCCCTGAATTTGTCTCCATCTCTTATTTGTGTGTGTCTTTATCTTTTTTCTCTCTCTTCCTGTTTCTGTTTCTCTCTCAGTCTCTGTGTCTCTTTCTACTTCCTTAACTTCCTTCTCTGTCTCTGTCTCTCCTTCTGTCTCTGTCTCTCTTTCTCAATACGGGAATAAACTCCTTCAAGTTCCATGACCTCTTTTGATTCCCAGAGTAATGTGTTACGACAGATGACTTCCCAGAGCCCTTAAAAAAGTTCATTTGACAGAAAACAGTTAATTAGGCCTGGTGGATAGCCTGGGAACCCTTCTTTTTTATGTGCATTTATTGTAAGCTGGGGGAATGAATAGTCACTGAAAGAGAGGTACCACGGCAGAGGGAGGGCCATGCTTCTGAAGGGAGTAGCAGCAGCAAACATCATTTCATGTGACCCAGTGGCGGCCGCCATGTAAAGGTAAACCACCAGGACCATGTCCCGCCCTCAGGGGCTTAATAAGACAGTGACACAAACAATGGGTCACTGTCAGTGTGGCTCACTGGATGGAACGCTGGTCCTGGAGTTGGGAAGACCAGGGTTCAAATGTGGTCTCGGACACTTAGTAGGTTTGTAAAATCATTTACCTCAGTTTCTACATCTTTTAAATGAGGCTGGGTGGGGCTGCAGTGGATAGAAAGCTGAGCTTGGAGTCGGGGAGACTTGTTCTTCTTGACCCCAGAAAACCAGGAGAAAGGAGCAGACGGTACAAATTTCAGCCCAGCTTGAGGAAAACTCTCCCAAGAGTAGAATGGGCGGATGAGAGGGGCTGGATGACCACTTGTTGGGAATGTGAAAGGGGGATTCTGGGGCAGAATGGAGGAAGAGGCTTCTGAGGCTTTACCGAAAAGAAACAAGATGGGCAACGGAGGCATGAATGAGGCCTTTCTATCTGTATGGGGTACAAGTTGAGGGCAAATGCTGACATGGGCAAGTTGAGGAAGAAGCCCACAGTGGGCGGCATCTTAGGGAACAAAGTCTCATGACAATCTCTCTTGAGCTCCAATTCCCATCACCAGCTGTTTATTGGATATTTCTAGTTGTCCTAACCCATGGGGTGAGGGAAGGAGATCTTTGGTGAAGCTCAGAGGGTGATGAAGCTGGGGAAGCATAAGTAGACTGAGGCACTATGATGATTCCCAAAGAAAAGGTGGCAGAAGTCTAAGAGGACCACAAAGCAATTTCGCCTTTCTTTTTATGGGCATTTGGGCCTGGTTGCAAGGATCGGGGAGGGAGAGAGGGAGAAAGAGAAGGGGACGGTGGGAGCTGTCTGCTGTTGTAGCAGCTTTTGTGTTCTTTTGTGTTCCCGTTGTTTTCCCTCTCTCTCTGGAAAATGACCCCTGACCCCGTCAGGTTGAACACCAATGGTAGGGAATTATTATCTTGTGAGCTGTCACAGCCACACCTGAAAAGGGAGGGAAAGTTTCAAGAGCCAGGCACTCTCCAGGCTGTAACTTGAGACTCCTCTCGGCAGCATTTGGCACCACTGATCGCTCCCACATGAATTTCTCCGCCCTTGGTTTCTGGGGCAGCTAAGGGGTACAGTGAACAGAGCACTGGGCAGAGAACAAGGAAGAGTCATCTTTATGAGTTAAAATCTGGCCTCAGACACTTCCTAGCCGTGTCTGGGCAAGTCGCTTCACCCTGTTTGCCTCAGTTACTCTGGTATCTTTGCCAAAAACAAAGCCCCCCCAAACCCAAAACCCAACAAAACATACAGGGTCAAATGTGACTGAACATTAATAGACTATTGGTTTTCATGACACTGCTTTCTTGAATGTTCTCCTCCCTCTCAGTGTCTTTTCCCGGCTCTTCATCCATGTCCTGCCCAGCTTTGTCTCGGGCCCTCTTTTCTCTAGAGTTCTCTTGGCAATTCTAGCAATTCTCTCGGTTCCAATGACCATCTCTCTGCTGAAATCCGCCGTTCTAGACATCCTAGACAGCCCTAAGCTCTCTGCGAAGCCCTAATCCCACAGTACCAACTGCTTGCCGGACATGTGGGCACGTCCACTTGAATATTCTGTTGGTATCCTAATCTCAACATGGCCCAGATAAAAGTCATTACTGAGAAAAAAAATTGATTATTAATATTGGCAAGATCCAGGATTTTGTTCCCTACCTAGATCTTCATTCTCTATTAGGTTAAGCCAGCATCTGAAGGCCATTAATAATGGAGGAGATCGCCCAAATCCCCAGAACACACCTCTCCATCCTGGGTGGGAGTTGTCACCCCACTCAACTGGAGACTCCTACAAAGAATTTAATATAAGGTGAGTTCTAGGCCAGTGTTCCACTGGCCAGGTCTGAGCAGCAGTGCACCCCCTTTTGTCTAAATTGCCCTGCAGGGTAGTCTGGGTAAGAGACAAGTGCCTTAGACTAAGACTGAGTGATCAATCCCTTCCCTAGAGCCTCATTAGAATAAGCCCATCTCTCATTATAATATTCATTCTCTCATTACTTGTTAACCAATCAGGAGTTGATTGCTGTCCATGGGAACGCCCACCCTTCCAAGGGCATACCCGTGCTGAGTGGGTTCCACACGGGGTCACTGGCCCCTTTTATTAATTCTTGCTAGCGTCACTAACAAAATGCTTCATCACCCAGAAATTATGTCTTGAACTATTTATACGACGTATTACCTTTCCTCCCAAAACTTTCTCTTCTCCTGAATGTTTTTTTTTTTATTACTGTCAAGGGGGCCACCATCCTTCCGGTCACCCAAATCCAATGTGTCTAATCAGTTGCCAAGCTCCTCTCCCATGACCCCTTCTTTCCAGTCATAAAGAACACTGTTCTAATGTAGGTGCTCATTGCCCCCCCCCCAGATTACTGCAACAGTTCCTAAATGGATTCCTTGCCACAAGTCTCTCCCTTTTATCTACCACACAACTGCCAAAGAGATATTCCTAAAGCACAATAAGATCATGTCCGGGATGCCCACCACTTGAGAAGCCCTCATCTAGGGGCTCCCTATAGGATAAAATATACTCCTCTAGTGGGCATTTAAAGTCCTTCACGTCCTAGCCTCCAGTCTCCCTTTTAGGCTTATTACGGGACTCCCCTTCCCTTAGTCTATATTCCAAAGTGGTCCCCGTGGTGTTCTTCCCCTTGCTTCCCGTTCCATCTCTGACCTCTTGACCCCTGAAGAAGGTTCTCCATGCCTGGAATGCATATGACTTCATCTAAAACTCCCTTGCTTCCTTCCAAATTGAGGCCGAGTGAGACTTCTGCCATACTTCCCAGTCCTCGGAGACAGAATTGGAAAGCCAGAAACAGGGAGAGACAGAGACAGACAGACTGAGACAGAGAGAATTGGAGAGACACAGAGACAGAGAATCAGAAAGAGAGACAGATAGAGTGAGACACAAAGAGAGATGGACAGAGACAGAAAATCAGAAGGACAGAGACAAAGAGAATTGGAGAGACACAGAGACAGAGAATCAGAAAGCAATGGGGACAGGGACAGAGAAGAAGACAGACAGGATCAGTCCCACTTCCCAGTCCTCACCTACTACGCCTTCTCTCCCCAAAATGGCTTTTCCAATCTTTCCTTTACTTGTATGGATGTTATTTCCCCTCTAGAATGGAAATCCCAAGGCAGGGATGATTTTCTTTGTACTCCAGTGCTAGCACATAGCAAGCACTGATGGACACTGATCATACTCGGCCTCTCCCTAGATCACAGAGTCAGAGGGGCTGGGTTCCAGCTCAAAGGAATCCATCCCAGGTCCCTTTGGGCCTCTGAATTTTGCATTGTGGGATGGATAGAATTTCTCTACAAACAGGCTTCTTCGCCAAGTCAGTCCGCGGGGCAAAGGGCATCGTTGGGGGGCACCTCATCACCTCACTTTGCTGTGTTGCAGCAGCCTCCTGGCTGGCCTCCCTGCCTCAAATCTCTCTTCACTTTGAACCACCCTCCACTCAGCGGCCAAAGCGGATTTGCTTAAGGCAAAGGTCCAGCCATATCGTCCTCCACCCAATCAGTGCCAGCAGCTCCCTATTGCCTCCTGGGTCCAATACGAAGCCCTCTGGCGTTTAAAGCCCTTCACAACTTGAGCCTTTCCTGTGCTTCTGCCCTTCCTCGCATGCTGTGGTTTGACAGATCCATTGGCTTGGTTTGCCCATGCCATCTTTATTCTGTGTCTCTCTGATTGGCTATCCCGGACATCTGGAATGGCCTTGCCCTTCACTTCTAACTCTTAGAATGACTCCCTGGCTTCCTTGAACACTCAGGTCCCGGTCCTTCCAGCGGCTAGCGCCCCACCCCCAGCACGGTTACCTTACATCTTGACTGTTTATTTCTTACATCCTGATATATTCCCTCATTAGAATAGAAGTTCCATGAGGATGGGGGCCGTATTGAGTTTTGTTTGTATTCCCAGCACTTAGCACAGTGCCAGGCACACAGTAAGCACATAATAAGTGCTGACTTTCTCATTGGATATCTAACCTATTTAAGGGAGCATACTCTTCTCAGATGTTTTCAAACACTTGGAAGTGGACGACGGAAATATATTTATGCCCAAACGATTGCTTTGTTAGAGTTCAGGCTTTCCCACGCCCACCATTGAAGCCCAGACCCTCCGAGCTGGTTCCATTCGTTTCAGCGTCCATTCATCAAACAGCAGACAGCCGTCTGGCATCTCCAGTCCCATGGGTATCCTCGGGAGGCGGAGGGCGGAGGGCGGGAGACTTTTATGAAAGGCGCTCCCTTGCTGGGCCCATAATTTCAGCCTTTCTGAATTGTTAGTCAGCCTTCCCAACCTTCTAAATCCTATGCTCGGCTGGCAAGGCCTTGGGGAGGCCAGGCTCATCTCTGCACAAAGCAAAAAGCCTTAGAGGGAGAGAGCTGCTGTTAATTATAATTCTGTGCTTACATATTCATTAAAGCAGGCTCCCTAAGGACCCCTCCAAGACAACACTTTGTTAGCCTAATTCTAATTATTCACTGTACCTTCAAGCAACAGAAGGGCAGAGCTTTGCAAGGAGTCTGACCCCATCTTTTCAGGGATTCTTTCTAGCCTTCTCCCCACTTAGTTTTAATTAATGAATTAGGATGTTTCTCTACTGATCTGGCAGCATCTATCCTGCCTTTAACAATGAAGCTCTCCTATTCCAGCTCAGTGTTCCAAGTGTCTGTGTGTGTGTGTGTGTGTGTGTGTGTGTGTGTGTGTGTGTGTGAGAGAGAGAGAGAGAGAGAGAGAGAGAGAGAGAGAGACTCAAAAAGAGAGACAGAGACCGAGAGACAGAAACAGAGAGAATCAAAAAGACAGAGAGAATCAGAGCCAGAAAATCAGAGAGACAGAGACAATCAGGAGAGATAGAGACCAAGAGACAGAAACAGAATCAAAAAGAGAGACAAAGAGAATCAGAGACAGATGGAAAATCAGAGAGCCAGAGCCAGAGAATCAGAGAGAGACAGACAATCAGAAAGAGACAGAGAGAAAGAATCAGAAAGAGAAAAGAGATAGAGACAGAGAGACGGAGATAGGAAGAGAGGACACAGGGAAAGAGAAGCAGGAGGGGGAGAGAAGCAAAATGAAGAGATGCATAGCGGGAAAAGAGAAACAGGGCAGAAAGGGGTGGGGTGAGCAGGAGGGAAGACAGAGGTATGGGAGAGAGATGAAACAATGAATCCCTACAGGATTAGCAAGGAAAAAGAATACGATATATTCTATTCTTCCTCTCATAAGAAACTAGGATCACATTTACTTAGAAAAGCTTAAAAGTCAACAGAAATCCTTCCTGACTCTTTCTCAGGTCAGTCTGTCTCAGCCTTCAAAACAGAGATTAACCGAATTACACTTTCTCTTTTCTCTTTTTTTAACCTTAGCTGTTCTTTCCACACCCATACCTAGTGTCTGATGACTTGTTCATGTTCAAATTTCCCCCTTGCCCAATACACATAAGATCAAGTGTCCTAAGGGGCTCACCCACCTTCTTCCATGGCCCTCCTGACATTACTTCTACACTAAGGCCCCAGGGTGCCAGTTAGATTCCAGTTTGGGTACTTTCTAATGAGAGGAGAAAATCGTGTCTCAATTTCTGGACCGTGTGGCTTGAACTCAGACTCTTCCCAGGGTAGGATCTGTCTTGAGAATCAATGCAATAAAATGTGGTTCAAACAAGCTTCCTTTTGCAAAAACATCAGACTCATCATGTCGAGTTATTTGGGTTGTTTTGAAAGGACTTTATTTCATTATTTTTTTTCTGAAGATTAGCTGAAGATGAGGCGGGGACAGACTTTGCTGGCAGGATGCTCTACTCTCTGCCTCGGGGAGCAGCCACAGAAACACGTGCTTTTTTGGAACCTAATGACAAGCTTTCATCCCAGATACATATGGGGACTCTTGGGGCCTGCAGTTGCATTCGTGTCGCTCTGGGTAATCGATAAAGTCTGGGACAGGCAAGCCAGATAGGATCATCAGGGACTTGTTCCAGATGGTGAAGGTCGGACAAACTGGGAGGATGAAGGAGACATTGAAGGTATGAAGGTGGAGAGAGTTAGCTGGGTCATAGAAGGAGAGCATATTGTTGTCATAATCCAGGAGGACTCCAACCCGTTTCAGCTGAGGCGGCACATCAACCAGCATTTCTTTGTTGTTGTGTCTCACGACAAAGTTACTGCTGCAGCGGGAGAAAACCCACGATGATGAGTTTTTGCCGATCCATTCATTCTTTGGAGCTGACTTGTAGGCAACGCCAACGGCATACCTAAGGGCAGCGAAAGGGAGAGAGGTCTATTCATTTATTCTTTCGTTTATTTAGTAGCGCTCACAAAACGCCAAACGTGGCCAACCTTGAGTTAGGCGCTACGAGAAATACACAGGAAATACATCACCCTCAAGGAGTTGGCAATCTAAATTTCTGAGAGGCCGTTACTGACGTCAATCTTTACGCGAGTGTGAAAATGCTCAATCATATGTCAATTATGTGAAGCATGTACTCACACAGATGTTGAGTAGGAGAAGCCAGCGACTCAGTTTCCTGATCTGTAAAAAGTGAGGGGATTAGACTAGATCGCCTTTGATGTCCTTTTCGGTGCTAGAGGGCACTATGGGGGCTAGAGTGCTGAAGTCGGGAAGACCTGAGTTCAAACACTTCCTAGCTGTGTGACCCTAGACAAGTTACTTAACCCGGTTTGCCTCAGTATCTATAAAATGAGTTCGAGAAGGAAATTACAAACCACTCTCGGATCTCTGCCCAGAAAACTCCAAACGGGGACGCAAAGGGATGGACATAAATGAAATGGCTGAACAACCACAAGCAGTTCTGGACCTATGAGTTTGGGTAGGATTTGGGTTAAGGACCTTGCCCTCTCTGGGTCTTCCTTTCCCTTACTTGTAGAAGGGGAGGGCTGTATCTTCCAATGCAGAGATTCAGCAAGAGGGAGGGAGCAGCCATTCTGTCTTTATTCTCTCCTTTCCCAACCCCCAGCACCGAGCACTGTGAATAATGGGAAAATGTGACCTTCACTGAATGGCTGTGGCAGGGCCAATAAATCTTTAACCGCTGCAGTGCTTAACATAATGTCTGGTCTCTAGAGTTTCTCAAGCCCGCCCCCCCCCGCCCAGCTGCCCCCCTCTTAGGATGTGAAGCAGGATCTAGGTTTTGCTTTGTAGAATTTTGTACTTGCAAATGCTAGCCTTCTTCACCCAGGAGAACGTAAATGAATCAATACCACTTCCTACAGAATAGACGCATACATATATACATGTAGAGGTGCTTAACTCAGAACGAATACACAGGGTCTTGTTAGTATCTCCGTGTTCTGGGAAGTTGACTCCTTCTCCCTCCCTGATGCTATCTGACTTAGCACTCCACATGTAAAAGCCCTGGAAGGAAAAGCCCAGGAGCTTTCTGGGAAGGTCTTGCCTTGCCTCCTCGCTCGAAAGAACAACCCGGGGTTACCCTCCTGACATCGGCCAGATAATTGGCACGCATCCCAGAAGTGTTTGCTCATCCTGGCTTTCTTGCTTTTACCCCTAAAACCAGCCGAAGTCTCCCCGTCTTTTCATAGTAACCTCATAGGGCAAGTGTCGCTCTGGACTCAGACAACCCCGTAGAACCTGGAATCATAGATAAGACCGTCCACATCCTCTTTCTAGCAGGCTAATTCAGGGAACATCACAGTCTCATCTCTCTTGACCAATAATTTTACAAAGATCCTCATCAATAGCCGTATTAGGACATCTAACGAGAGCTAATATACATTATTAATTAATAAATACATAGTAATACACGTCAGAGTTGGGTTTTTTCCTGCAGGAAAAAAAAAGCAAGGTAGGAAGCAATCTCAGGAGATGCTAGACCATCACCCCTACTCAAATGTGTCATTGAAGGACTGAAGCAGCCCAGGCTCCTCTCCAGCCTCCTGAGGGCTCAGTCGGCTGTCCAGAATATCCTCCACTACATCTTTGGACATATAGGTCTTGGCGGGAGTTTCCTTTTCCCCTTCCTAGGACGTCACAAGGTCATCATGTACTCATTTATTTGGAGAAGAATTTGCTCCAGATGAACGAAATGAAACTGGTCAAATCTTAATTTTAAAACTCCAACTCAAAGGCCACTCATCCCAATTGCTGCAGTGAGAGCCTATTTCAATGGGCCTTGGCCAGTCCAGCCCGCAAGGCTGGGCAAAGCCACCTGGGACGTGCGGAGTCCTGTCTTTCAGACTGACTTCAGGAACTTACAGGTCAGCACAGACCAGGCTGAGGACTTAAGCCTGATGGGAAGAAATCCCTTCAAGCAAAGGGCTAGATGGTTACTTTTCCAGGATGCTACAGAAAGGATTCTTGGACTGCAATGGAAGACCTACAATGTCCCTTCTAACTCCTAGATCCTGTGGATGAGGCCCTGAATGGTGTGTTGGACAGAGAGAAACTAAAGAATTGATCCCTGAGGTAAGGAGGGAGAAGGTACTGATAGAGATCAGTTTAGCTCCACGGTCCCACCCTTTGGGGAGGTCTTCCAGTCTGAAATTCAAGTTATGGCAAACCCCTGAGACCCACCCTCAGGAGAAGTCTGGAGTAGTCTCACCTTACCCTGTCCAAAATCCCAGTTATATTCCTGAGATTAAATTTTCCCCATAAAATCTATTTATGAGCCATCCCTTTCCCTTTCCCCTTCCCTTTCCCCTTCCCTTTCCCCCATGCCACGTGGTCTCTCTCCTAACTCTACTATGCTACCCAACCCCACTTCTCCTTACAGCTAACTGACTCTTTTAGGGGCTTAAGTCCCTTCCAGGATTTAGCCTGCCAGCTAAGGGCACGCCCTAGCCTCATGGGGTGCTCCCTTTCTACTGGGTAATTGGGAGTTCCACCGAGGAACTGGTCTTCCATATGCTCTCCCACTCTATTTCCTATTTACCATTCCCAGTGTCTTTTGTATCCCTCCATTTTGTCTGTACCCTTTCCCCTAAACAAGCCCTCCTTTTGCCAAAGAGAATGGCCATTGGGAATTCTTCACATGACCAACCGCCAACTTTTGGTGCCTGCCATCCCCTGGTGTCTACATCGCTCACCTCGTTGTGATCTAGTTTCCTGGTTCTCTTCCTGTCTCTCTGGCCATTCCTTCTCTGTTTCCTTCAATGGATCCTCTTCCTCTGCCTACCTCCTAAATGTTATTATTTGCCAAGGCTCTGTCCTAGGCCCTCTTCTCTTCCTTCGTTAAGCTTTGGCGGTGTCGTCTAATTTCTATGGCTTCAATTATAACTTCTATGCACGTATTTCTCAAATCTCCATCTGGGACTCTTCGAGGCAGGTAAGTGGTTCCCCAATCGATAGAGCACTGGGATTGAAGTCAGTCAGGAAGACCTCAGTTCTAGACTTGCCTCAGACACTTGCTCACTGTATGACTCCAGGCAAATCATTTAACCTCACTGGACTCAGTTTGCTCAACTGTAAAACTGGAATAATAACAGAATTTACTTCCCAGGGTTGTTATGAGAATCAAATGAGATTATATTTATAAAGTACTTAGCATAGTGCCTAGTACATAGTAAGTGCTTAATAAATGCTTGATTCCTTTCTTCCTCATCAAGGTACAGTTTTGAATTTTTATTTTTCCAGTGTACATCTCCATCTGACGGATGGGTGATGACATCAAACTCACCATGCCCCCAAATGACCTCATCATCTTCCTCTTTGTCAAAGCTTCTCTTCTTAACTTCTTCATTTCTATTCATGGAGAATGGTTAACTAGTCACCTTAGGCTCAAAACCTCCACTGCTGGTATCGTGACAGTTCAGGCCCTTACTGTCTGAATTATTTCAACATCTTCCCACTTAAGTCACTGCCCCTTCTGATCCATCCTATGTACATTTGCAAGAATAATCATTCTCACACATGGCTATCACTCTTATATGCAAAAGTTTTCAATGGCTCCCCATTTTAAATTGTCTTTCTTGCTTTGCCATTCAAAGCCCAGCTCCAATTTTTCTCCCCAGTTTCTCTCATATTTCTCCTTCATGGACTCGCCAAACTGTCTACCTTGTCATCCTCCAATCACATCCTTTCCCAACGTTGTGCTTTTGCTCACCAAGTTCTCTGTTCCTGAAATATCAGGAATGCCTACCCCATCTCTCCGTCTGCCCATTAAATAACAAGGATAATAACAACGGTTGGCATGGCATAGGTCTTTTTTCCCCATACGTATAAAAAACTTTCAGTCTTTATGACATGACCTCTGAAATTAGAGGAAATAGAGAGGATAGGGAAAGAAGCCAGGGATCTACCCTCTCTCACTTCATTTCCCTTAAACATACGAAACACATATAAAATCTACCCATAAGATAGAATTCAGTGGGCAGGGAGGGGGGAACAAGAGAGAAGCATTCTCTGGGAATGTACCCAGGGGTGTTCCAAGACCTGATTGAGAAGTCACTCTGGTGGGTCATGACTGGAACAGTTTAGAGATGAGAACCTGGGCTCCAGAAGGCATGGATCAAGGGAATTCTGTTGAATGACTGTTGGTTTATTAGCTGATGAGATATCTTTCAAAGCCCAGAATAAATGCAGTCCCCTTCCTTATTTCCCCCACACTGACATAACCCTTCATCTGGAAATCTCAAGACTTTGCACTTCCCTTGGGAACCCATTATCTGGTATCATGTTATATGCCTCCGCTTATCTTCCCTACTAAGAAATATACTAAGTGTATTTCTTTCTTTTTTTTTCAATTTCCTTCTGTTTTCTTTCTGAGTCTTCTTTCTCC
>JAJPUD010012169.1:0-50672 GCA_023553655.1 Myrmecobius fasciatus
GGGCCCAGGATGGGAGGGAAAGGCACTGACCAGAGCAGGCCCGAGGAGGAGAGCTGAGGCGGAGCGCGGGGGGCCAGCGGGAGCCCGGACTTCCTGAGGCTGGCCTGGGAGGTTGGGGAGAATAGACTCACCCACGTGCTTCCCTTCCCTGGCTCTGTGGGTGTGGCCGGCCGCGGCTTTTCCCCTCCCCGCCCAGGCACCTGGACCGGAGCCAGGAGGATCGTATTTAACCGGCGGGCGAGGGTTGGACCGGGTCTCCTCCAAGCTTAATTTGATGCGCAATAAATTGTGAAATCTAGCAAGGTGGATAGGTGACAGTGTGGGTGCGATGGGGACTGGGAGGGGCGCCCAAGTCAGGCGTCAGGGAAAACCGGGGGGGCAACATTTGGGGGGGCAACATTTGGGGCCTCCTTCCGTCCTTTTCCTCCTCATCCTGCGGACAGCTCGCGAAAGGTTAATAAGCCGAGGTGCGCTGCATGTTGGGGGAAAGGGTATGTGTCTGCAGTCGGAGAGCCCTCTGGTGGCGCTCACGGGGTACTACAGCCTCTCGGGAAAGCCCGACTCACCCTAGACCGGTCGCTCAAGGACAGCACCACCTGGTGGGCATCGCAGATATTGCACCCAGCTAATTAAACTGGATGTTTTTGTGGATTGGTCTTCTTCCACTCTTCGGTTATTTATTTATTTAGTTTGTTTTTCTATTAAAGCTTTTTATTTGATAAACATATGCATGGGTAATTTTTCATCATTGACCCTTGCAAAGCTTTCTGTTCCAAATTTTCCCTCCTTTCCCCCCACCCCCTCCCCTAGATGGCAGGAAGTCCAATACATGTTAATTATGTTAAAATATATGACAAATCCAATATGTGTATACATATTTATACAGTTATCTTGCTGTGAAAGAAAAATCGGATCTATAAGAAAAAACCTAAGAAGGAAACATAAGGTAAGCAAACATTAAAAAAAGCATGAAAATGCTGTGTTGTGGTCCACTCTCCATTCCCAGAGGCCTCTCCCTGGATGTAGATGGCTTTCTTCATCACTGAACAACTGGAACTGGTTTGAAACATCCCTTTCCTGTGCATCCCCTCTGACCCAGCAGTGTTTCTATTGGGCTTTTATCCCAAAGAGATTTTAAAGAAGAGAAAGAGACCCACATGTGCAAGAATGTTTGTGGCAGCCCTTTTTGTAGTGGCTAGAAACTGGAAACTGAAGGGATGCCCATCAATTGGAGAGTGGCTGAATAAACTATGGTATATGAATGTCATGGAATATTATTGTTCTGTAAGAAACGACCAGCAGGACGATTTCAGAGAGGCTTGGAGAGACTTGCATGAACTGATGCTGAGGGAAATGAGCAGAACCAGGAGATCATTATTCTTTTTTTTAATTTTTTTATTAAAGCTTTTTATTTGTATAACATATATATGGGTAGTTCCCCAGCATTGATCTTTACAAAGCTTTCCATTACAAATTTTCCCCCCAGTCCCCTCCCCTCCCCTAGATGGCAGGAAGTCCACTCACTCCATGTTAATAATGTTGAAATGCTTGAGAAGTTATGCAAGAAAAATCCTATCTATAAGAGAAAAAAAAAAGAATCAGAGAAAGGCAACACAATGCAAGCAAATGTCAATAGAGATCATGAAAATGTTATGTTGTGGTCCATATTTCAATTCCCTCTCTCTGGGTGTATATGGTTTTCTCCCGTGAACAATTGGAACTGGTTTGAGACAATTCTTTGTTGCAGAGAGCCATGTCCATCAGAATTGATCATCATTTAATACTGTTGTTGCTGTGTATGATGATCTCCTGGTTCTGCTCGTTTCACTCAGCATCAGTTCATGCAAGTCTCTCCAGGCCTCTCTGAAATCGTCCTGCTGGTCGTTTCTTACAGAGCAATAATATTCCATCACATTCATATACCATCATTTATTCAGCCACTCTCCAATGGATGGGCATCCCTTCAGTTTCCAGTTTCTAGCCACTACAAAAAGGGCTGCCACAAACATTCTTGCGCATGTGGGGCCCTTTCCCCAGGAGATCATTATTCACGGCAACAACAAGACTATATGACGATCAATTCTGATGGACATGGCTCTCTTCAACAATGAGATGTTTCAAACCAGTTCCAGTTGTTCAGTGATGAAGAAAGCCATCTACACCCAGGGAGAGGCCTGTGGGATCTGAGGGTGGACCACAACATAACATTTTCATGCCTTCTTTAATGGTTGCTTACATTATGTTTTCCTTCTTAGGTTTTTTTTTTTCTCTTTTTAGATCTGATGTTTCTTGTGCAATAAGATAACTATAGATATGTATGTATATGCTGGATTTATCATATATTTTAACATAGTTAACATGTATTAGACTTCCTGCCATCTAAGGGAAGGGGTGCGGGAAGGAGGGAAAAATTTGGAACAGAAAGCTTTGCAAAGGTCAATGTAGAAAAATTACTCATATGTTCTGTAAATAAAAAGCTTTAATAAAAGTAAAAAAAAGATTTCTTTGGGATATAGGCACAATAGAAACACTGCTGGGTCAAAGGGTATGCACAGTTTGATGACTTTTTGAGCATAGTTCCAAATTGCTCTCCAGAATGGTTGGATCCATTCACAATTCCACCAACAATGTATTAGTGTCCCAGCTTTCCCACATTCCCTCCAACATTCATCATTATCTTTTCCTGTCATCTTAGCCAGTCTGACAGGTGTGTAGTGGTATCTCAAGCATTGTCTTAATTTGCATTTCTCTGATCAATAGTGATTTGGAGCATCTTTTCATATGACTAGAAATAGTTTTAACTTCATCATCTGAAAATTATCTGTTCATATCCTTTGACCATTTATCGATTGGAGAGTGGCTTGAATTCTTATAAATGAGACAATTCTCTCTATATTTTAGAAATGAGGCCTTTATCAGAACTCTTAAATGTAAAGATGATTTTCCAATTTATTGCTTCCCTCCTAACCTTGTCTGCATTAGTTTTGTTTGTACAAAAACTTAACTTAATATAGTCAAAATTATCTATCTGGTGTTCAATTAAGAGTTCCAGATCTTCTTTGGACACAAATTCCTTCTCCACAGATCTGAGAGGTAAACTATTCTCTAATTTGTTTATAATATCACTCTTTATGTCTAAATCATGTTGTTCCACTCTTCGTGACCCCAAGTGGGGCTTTCTTGGTGAAGATATTGGAGAGATCTGCCATTTCTTTCTGCAACGCATCTGACAGATGGGGAAACTGAAGCAAGCAGGGTTAAGGATCATGCCCGGGGTCACACAGCTAGTATGTGTCTTAAGCTGGATTTGAACTCAGCTCTTAACTTCAGACCCTGCACTTTGTCCACTTTGTTCTGCCCAAGTTCTGAAGTAGGGAATGAGAATATTGTCATCCCATTTTACAGATGAAAAAAGTAAAACGGAGTCAGAGATGGGGAATAACAGATCATCCTGGCATACTGGCATTCCTATTTATTTGCTTTACTCCCAGAGAATAGGGGAGAATCACTCGAGGAGTGGGGAGGGGGAAGAGCCCTCGGGGTCCTCCAGGCTCCCTTCCTGCTTCCTGAGAACCCAGGACCCCAGTCTTTTGCTAGGCAAGATGAACAATACAAGCATGCCCTTGGCAGAAATCCTCTCAGACCCAAGCCATCCAGGAATCCATTAATAATAGCACAAGCTGCCCATTTCCCCCCTCCAGGCCTTTTCACTGACGGTGCCCCTCATCTAATGTTTTCTCCCCCCTCATCTCTATCTCTGGAGCTTTTGGTCTTTCTTGAAGTCCCAACTAAAACCCTAGTTTCTCCATCCCCTGGTGATGCTGCCTTCCCTCTATGATTGTCCTCATTTTATCCTATATATTTCTCCTTGGTAAGCAGTTATTTGCATGGTGCTTCCACATTAAAAAAAGCTGCTTGAGGATAGACTCTGTCTTTTGTCTTTCTTTGTATCCTGGCACACAGTAGGTGTTTAATAAATGCTTATCGACTGACTGACTTAAAACATTATGGCTAAATTCTCCCTGTCCCTGACCCTGCTACACTGGGCGGCCCCTGCTCCTCATCCACACCCCTGCCAAAGCATGGTCTTGTGGGCTCCACCTCAGACTCCCCCCTTGGATGTGTCTCCCCCACAAACTCTCTTTACCCCTTCCCCCCTGCCAGCTTCCAGAGGAACTCCAGTGCAGCTTCACCGCTCTGCTCCAGTACTCTCCCTTTCCTATTTTGCTTCTTCTAACTCCCACATTTCTATTCTGGGGTCTCTGGGGCTCCTTCCAGATGGTGTTCTAGGATCCTTAAATCCTAAGAAAGGAGGGAGGAAAGGGGAGAGAAAAGAAAGGAAGGAAGGAAGAAGGGAGGGTGGGAGGGAGGGGAAAGAAGGAAGTAAATGGAAAGGGAGGAAGTCAGGTAGGGAAGAAAAGAAGGAAAGGAGGGAGGGAAGGAGGGGGAAAAGAAGGAAGGAAATGGAAACTAAAGAAGGAAGGCAGGGAAGAAAGGAAGGAAAGGAAGAAAGGAGGGAGGGGGAAGAAGGAGAAAAAAGGAAGGAAGCAAATTGAAAGGAAGGAAGGCAGGTATGGAAGAAAAGAAGGAAATGAGAAAGGGAAGGAGGAGGAAAAGAAGGGAGTAGGTGGAAACTAAGGAAGGAAGGCAGGGAAGAAAGGAAGAAGAAAGGAGGGAGGAAGGGGGAAAAAGGAAGGAAGTAAATGGAAAGGAAGGAAGGCAGGTAGGGAAGAAAAGAAGGAAAGGAGAGAGGGAAGGAGGGGGAAAAAGGGGGCAAATGGAAACTAAGGAAGGAAGGCAGGGAAGAAAGGAAGGAAAGAAGGAAGAAAAGGAAGAAAGGAGGGAGGGGGAAGAAGGAGAAAAAGGAAGGAAGCAAATGGAAAGGAAGGAAGGAAAGAAGGAAGGAAGAAGGAAAGAAGGAAGAAGGGAGAGGAAAGAAAGGGCAGAAACCAGCATTTATTGACTACTGTCTGCCAGACACCATGCTAAACACTTAGAAATATGATCTCCTTTACGTCCACAACAGTCCTGGGAAGCAGATGCCGTGACTGTTCCCATTTGGCAGTGGAGGATACTGAGGCAGGCAGCAGGTAAGTGACTTGCCTGGGGGATCACACAGCTACTAAGCGTATGGGGCTGAATTTGAGCTCAGGCACCTCCAGCCACGTGACTAGGACTGGCCTTGGAATCGAGGGCTGGGTCAGCTCGCGGCTCTGATCCTTGCTGGTTGTGGGATGCTGGACAAGTCTCTGAAGCTCTCTGAGCCTCAGTGTTCTCATCTGTGAAATGGGGAGAAGCTGTGAAATGAGGGATTGGGGAGGGGGCAGCTGGGAGCAGAGTGGGGAGGGGCTCCCTTTGCCCCTGGAACATGATGTGGTCTGCACTTTGGAACTTGAGCCGCTCTGACCTTTGGTCCCAGGTAACCTGGCAGCTGGGTGGAGACTCCCAGGCCAACCAGTGTGAGCTCTGGGTACTTAGGAGGGAGCCCCAGCCCTGAGCTGATCATTCACTACCAGAAGCCATGGTGACCACCCGGAGCCAGTCCCTCAGGCTCCCCCGGCCTTCTTATAACAAACTCCAGGACGTGTGGGGGGATCCCTTAGAGAGCAAGGGGCTGAGCCCCCTAGTCCCCAAAGGGCGCCAGCAGGCCCCCCGACTCCAGAGGTCCCTCAGCTTCCGGCACCAGAGAGGGAAGCCCCATCCCAGGTGCCTGGAAACCAGCTCGGGCCTCCCCGAGGGGCTGGATTCTCCTCCTCCCGAAATCACTGCCGGGAACTTGGGGGACACGGAACAGCTGATCCCAGGCCAGACTCAGGGGAAGCAGAGAATCCACCAGTATAAGAAGGTAAGTGAGGGGGGCTGGAAGGAGAGAGGAGGGAGGTTTTCCCTCCTGGGCAAAGGCCAGAAGCCAGAGACCAACAGTTCTCAGTTTCCCAGCTTGGCCATCTCTGGTCGTCCTGATCCAGATCTGGCCCCTGGACCCCAATGGGTCTGGAGGGGAAAGTGAGGCAGGTGACGTGGCCACCCTCCCTCATTTAAATCCAATTCATTTGCCTGATCTCCCTGATATCAGGAATGAGGGAGAAACAATAGTTACCGTCTGTAAAATGGGAGCGCTCAGGCTTCCAGCGTCTCCTTCCCTGGGCTGGCCCGCCAGAACCCCTCTGGACAAAGCTTCCCTCCAGCATCCTCCCCATTTCACAGCTGAATACACTGAGGCTGGGAGAGACTCCCAGTCTGTGAATGGGAAGCCTTGTGGCTGTCATTCTAGTTTGGGGGGAAGTTCTGCCTGATTCCTTATCCAGGCCCTCGCGGCTTTGTTCTCCACCCTGTCTGAACGGTCCCAGTAACTGTCCCCTGTGCTTCCGAGGGCTTTCACGTAGGATCCCCTTCAAGCGGAGCATCCGAGGGCTCTGGAGGGGAAGTCGTGGGAATGCAGACTGGCCAGAGGCCGGGAGGACGGTCAGCATCCCCACCCAGGGCCCGGGCCTTCAAGGTCGGGGTTCTAAAGCTGGAAGGGCTGGACAGGGGGCCTTGTGGGGCGTCCCCTGGCTGAGCTGGGATTGGAAGCAGGGCCCTGACTGCAGCGTTTTCCATGTCCGTGTAGCCCTCCTCAAGGCCGGAGAAGGAAGGGTTCCCCCAGGACACGATTCCTCCCTTCTGACGGTCTCCTGCCTCTCTGCCCCCCAGCAGGTGGATTATGCCCTGAGAAGAACGTGGGAGAACTTTGTGGCCAACCTCCCGGGACTGACCCTCAGCCGCTCGACCCTCCCCGGCCGCCCCCAGGACTCTGCCAGCTGAAGGAGGGCGGCTGCGGTTGGGAGGACAGCCCGGCCCCAGCTTCCTCTGGGCCCAGGACGACCAGGGCCCCTGTGTGGACACCACAGTTTAGAGACAAGCCCCCTCCTCGGGTGCCTTGGCCAGGTTGTTTGCGCGTTTCCTGCAGCCCAGGCACCCCCTCTGGGTCCTCCTGGTCTGGTGCTGGCTTCCTTCTGGAGTCGGGAGCTGTGGATCTTTCTGGGGTTCAGCCCCAGAAGGGGAGGCCGGGCCTCAGCCTCAGCAGCCATGGAAGTGCTGGCTCTTTCCAGGAGACATTCTGGGACCGGACACTGAGGGCTGCTGAAGCCGAATTCTGGCTGAAGCCCTCTCTGACCCCTGCCCCCCTGCTGGGACCTCGCTGCCCCCCGAGAACAAAGCACCCCCTCTTCTTGGGCTCTTCCTCCTCGTCTCAGCCTGGCTTCCTGTAGTCCGGCTGCCATCCGGCCTCCTCCGGGAAACCTTTCCCAGTCCCCTCAGCTCCAGGACCTTCCCTGCACCTGTTACCTCCCACTTACTGTCGCCACAGCTCCTTCGCGTGGGACTGTGTGCCAGTTGTCTCCCTATTGGACTGTAACCTCTCAGAAGAACTTTTGCCTTCCCAGGGCTTAGCCCAGTGTCTGGCACACAGCAGGCACTTAATACATGCTTACCGAGTGACTGATTGGCCCAAAACCTGCCCTCCGCTACTCCCAGTTTCTCCCTGTTTGAGCAAGGATCCTGATCTGTGGGAATGGCCTGGAAGGGAGCTGGCTGTGCCAGGAGGGGCCGGAGAGGCAGAGGGAGCCTGGCAGTGCTGGGGAGTTCCCGCTGCTTCCATGACCTGCCCCTCTTCAGGCCGAGGCCAGCCTGGCCCCCCCGTGCCGTGAACATTTACAGGGCGACGGCTCTTGCCTCCGGACCAGACCCGAAGCACCCAGTGGGTTAATACCTGTAATAAAAGCCAGATGCTCTCCCAAAGGTGTCTCATGTGGAGGCCCGCCGCTCTCCCCCTTCTCTCTCTGGCCCACCTCTCCTTCCACACCCCAGGAGAGGAGCTGGCGGCTGAATTGGGGTGAGGGCCAGGTGCAAGGGGGGGGGACAGGCCAGAAGGTGGGGATGGGGAGACGTTCAGCATTTCTTCCACCAGAGGGTGCCCATTGGCAACAGCAGCGTCATCCTTGCAAAGAATAAAGGCAGATGGCGAAGGAGAGGGGGGCCCAGCCAAGGCTGGCTCCCGGCCCTTTTCCTGGGACCCGGCCGCTTCACACTGTCCCTTTCCCACAGTCCGAATCCTAAAAGATCAGCAATGAAAACCCTCTCACTCCCCAAAGTGAAGCATGATGGTTGTGGGCAGCATTCTGAGGTGCCCACTGACACGCCCAGTCTGTATGGCCTGTGACCTTGACAGACAGTTGTTCTGGACAAGGGGGGGGGGATTTTGTTAGTGACCTTGACAGATTATTTTGGACGGGGGGTGACTTTGTTAATGACCTTGACAGATGGTTGTTTTGGACGCGCGGGGGGGGGGATTTTGTCAGTGCAGGGAAGCCCTTTCCAAGGATGCATCTTCCAGCGTGTCTGCTGTCCAAGGTAGGAGAGTAACAGCCGCCATTGTCTCCCACCTCCTCCTCACAGCCAGAGACGCCATCACTCTCAGGAGGGGCTTAGAAGCCTTCCCCAGTGGGGATCGGTGTGGGGTCCCCCAAGCTCTGGCTCTGGAGGGTGCTGATGCTCTGCGGGGAGCCCAAAGGTGCTCGGTCAGCCATCTCTTCCCACGATTTCTCTCGAGCGTCAGCATTTTATTTCTTCTCTTCCAACTCAGAAAGTCCAACCACGCATGGCAAGTCTGGAGAAGGAGTCCCAGAGGGCAAGTGGGCATCCCTTAAGGTCTGAGCTAGTCGAATGTCATAGAGCTGCCCCTCTTTCATATATATATATATACACACACACACATATATATATATTCCAATTCATATCTCTCTCTATATATATATATATTCCAATTGCCCCTCTTTCATATATATATATATATATATATTCCAATTCATATATCTTCTCTCTCTATATATATATATATTCCAATTGCCCCTCTTTATATATATATATATATTCCAATTCATACATTCATATATATATTCCAATTGCCCCTCTTTTATGTATATATAATCCAATTTATACATTCATATATATATATACATATATTCCAATTCATATATATCTCTCTATATATTCCAATTGCCCCTCTTTATATATATATTCCAATTCATACATTCATATATATATTCCAATTCATATATAGATATTCCAATTGCCCCTCTTTCACGTATATATAATCCAATTCATACATTCATATATCTATCTATATTCCAATTACATGTAAAACCAATTTTAAGAGGTTTATTTAGGTTTCGAGTTCCAGATTCTCTCCCTTCCTCTCCTCCCCCACTTGAGAAGGCCGGCTATCAGGTATAGATTACACAGGGAGTCACCTCCTTCCCAAATGATCCCATTTGAGCTTGTAAAAACACTGGAAGGTAGGCACCCTTGTGCCCATTTTACAGATGGTGGAACTGAGGAAAGCAGAGGGGAGTGTGACTTATCCCTAGGACGCAGCTAGCCAGGAGATGGCATGTCTTGTTTGAGGGGCGGCGGGAGGCCCCAGTGGGCTCGAGGCCTCTCAGCACCAGGTTTCTCCCTCCGCCCAAGAGCCTTCCCGCTGCCCAGCCAATTTTGTCACATGTTTCTCTCCAATAGGACGATCCTCCAGAATCTTAGAGGGGAGGCTTTCAGATACTGAAACTTCTGCCTGGAGAGATAATGTTAATTAAAGGGGAAAACTGGCACTGAACGGAGAGCCCTCGGCAGAGGGAGCTTCCAGGAGGAAGATTCCCTCCATCGGGGTAGATTAGCATCTGCTTCCAAGCTAAGCCGAGGGCTTCCCCGGGCCCCGTCTGAAGCAGAGTCTCCCGAGTCCCAGGAAGTCCTAGCCTCTCTCCACAGGATGGCCTGGGCGCCCAAGGTCTGCCTGGCTGGGCCCCGGGGGGGGGGGGCCGACATCAGTCGCCTCAGATGTATGTCCTCAGCTCGGTGGCCGGGCCAGCTTGTGCAGTGGGTCTGGACATGGAGGTCCTGGCCCCTGGGCACTCCTGACAGAATGCCAGCCACTTCGGTCTGGGCGGTTCAGAGCTGGCTCCCGGTTTTAGATCTCCGCCAGTCTTTACCACAAAAAGGGGAGGTGAGAAAGAGCCTGGAAAGTCCTCCTTCAAAGGGAGAGCTTCATCTTGGCGCGGGGGTGACCTCGCCTCCCTGGCACTGCCAGTGTGGGCAGGATCTGGGCAGGGCCGAGCGGAGCCTGGGGTCATTCCCCACCTCCCGGGCCGCTGGACGGATGCCTTCTTCCAAATGCAGCTCCTTCTGGGGGACGAGCTGGGGCCTGCTGGCACCTCCTCCGAGCCTCTGCCCCTTGGGTGACCCTCGGCTTCCATTCTTGGGAAAACATGGTACCCCATGACTCACAGCTCTGCCAGCGTAATGCTGGCATTCACAAGGTGGACCTTTGTTCCAAGGAGAAGCTGCAGATCATTAAAAGCAGTGTGCCCTTTGTTCTCCAGAGGCCATCTCTCACCACCTCTCTCCTCCCCTTTGGAACTGAGTCCGGAACGTTGTCGAAGTCCAATTACACATGGAAAGGCCGGAGAAGGAGTCCCAGAGGGCAAGTGGGCAGGTGAGATTGCCAGAGTAAGGATGGTGCTTGGGCAGCTCGAGAGCTCCAGTGCCCACCTGCTGCCCGGAGAGAGAGTCTAAGGGGGCTTGCGCAGGACTCACCAAACCCACAGAGAGAGCGTCCACACGGACGAAATCCATTAGCCGAAGCCCCGACTGTGCATTGAATAAACAAAAACAAAATCCCATACTCACAAATACTGGAGATACTGTCAGAAATGTTGCTGCAGGGTCTAGTTTTGCTAAGGGAATTCCTGGAGGGGAAAGGGAGGGGAGGGCTGAATTCTGAAAGGAACACAATCGGAAAGCAAAAAGCACCCGTTTTAAACCCTGAAAACATGTTTGGAAGTTCATTAAGAATGCTGACTTGGTTAACTTTCTGAGGAGAAAAGATTGCCGTCTCTGGGTCTTCCTCATGGCCAGACCACGATTATCTTATATGTAATTATATTTTGTACCTGTTCTCGCCATGTATCTATAGAACACCCCCACACGCATAGGTACATACATGTAATAAATAAAACACATGTGTATACATAGGTTTATGGACTGAGGGCATATAGTTATGCTAGTCCATGTGACATGGCCAAAAGGCAGTCAGGATCTGAACTGACTCTAGATCTGGTGCACTTTCCATTGTCTAGCACATAATTACCTATATATGACATATAAAGCAACTCACATACATATAAATAGAGCAAAATATCCATGCATGTTTATTTATTTGTATTTATATAATTGATTTAATTAATTGATACGATATTTATATGTATTCTACAACTCATCCAGGAAGAGGTCTTTGTTATAGATTTTAGCAAATGAACATGATAAAAATTGTTAATTCCAGTAGGCCCTTTAGCTCTCCTAGGTTCTTCTACACATAATGCCTGCCAACACCAGTGGGGGCTTCTTGGCTTTTCATCAGTGGACCAGCTGGCTAAGGGGGGAAAGCTCATCACCAGGGATTTGGTAGGAAGATACATTGATTTTTTGGGTTACAGCTCCTCGGAAAATTGTCTCTTAAGGCCCAGAGTGTCTTTAAACTGGGGGTGGGCTGGGGGGGATTGAAAGTGCAAAGGGGAAATCATGGATTCCTAGAGCTGCCACTGGTTCTCATAGCCAAGATAAGGGGCATAAAGTGGGCCCTCAGTTGTTGGGGATAGGGAGGAGTCCATTGGGAATCCACCGGGGGTCCTGGGAGGTGGCGAAGGAGAATTCACCCAGCTTTCCATCTGAGAGCTTCCTACTTTGGGTTTCCACTGAGTGCTGAGCTCTGTTGTTTCTGTGCCCCAAGGGGTGCTGTGAGGATTGCTCTAACCTAGCAGCAGAATTGCTCGTTTCCCAAGACAGGAGCAATGGGGGATTGAGATGCTGTTCTTCACTTCTGCCCCATTTGGGCCCCTCCTCAGGTTGAGAAGCCACATCTGGTTCTCTGAAGGGAGCACAAGTTCTCCTTGAGCTGAGGCTTCAAGGACCATCCCTACTCTGATGAGCCCCTGGCTGGCTTCGAGCACCTCATTTCTAGGTTCATCATGAAGATTGTTAGGGGCTGGTAGGGGTTCCGAGCAGGAAGCCCCGCTAGATCAGGTGTCCCAGAACCGCTCCCCCTGGGGGGCAGAGGCACTGGATGCCATCTTGCTCAGCTAGGATGATTTGGCTGTCCCAGAATAGACCCTCGATCGTGTACTTCCTGTCCTGGGCTTCTGGGACGCTGAGCAAGGTGTACTGGCCTTTCTGGGGTGAAACAGGGGCAGGACTGGGTCTGCTTCTTCTCAGGGAGCAAAGGAGCCATGGGCTAAGTCTCCCTGGAGGGCAGCACGTCCTGTCCCCACTCCCTCAAGCCCTCCTCCCCAACACTCCCGGGACATTCTGACCCCAGGAACTAGCAGTAATGACTTTATACTTTGTGCTGTGAACTTGTTAAGTGACTTTGGAGCTCTTATCTCACCCAGTGCTCCCGAAACACTCACTCCGGGAAGTCAGCAGTTCCAAGTGTGGGAATTGGCTTCCACTGCACAGAAGGGGAAACTTTCTGATGAATTCTACCCAGGAGGATCATGGGCGCCCTAGGAGCAGGGGAGAGCCGAAGGAGATCCAGGCCGAGGGCTGCCTCTGAGGCTGCTGGATAATGCAGGAGAGTGGAATGGGAAGAATATTGCATTTAGAGACTGGAAGCCGAACCAGGATCGAGTGGGACGGGGCCCCAGCAGCGACACAGAAGGGATCCCCCCTCTGATTTCCAACATGTGGGGCATCCAACCTCCACCTTCAGAGGAGGGAAATCTCAGCGCCTCTTCAGGGAGACCCTTCCACTTTGGATAGCCCACGTTGTCCAAACTGAGCTCTTGGCCACTTCCGGCCACCACTATGGGTCTGACTTCTGGGGTCATGTGAAACAATGACAGACCTAGCTGTTTGACCTTGAACAAGTCTTCATCTATAAGATGGAGATGATACCCGCCTCTACCTTTTGGCAGATAGCATTTGTAAAGCACTTAGCATAGTAGGTGCTGGGCACATAGTAGGTGCTGGGCACATAGTAGGTGCTATGTCAATACAAGCTACTATTGATGTTAGCGATAAGAGCCTTCACAGGGCACAGGAAGAAACCAAAATCCAAATGAATGACTGTTAAGTCAGCCAGGAGCCTGAACATGTGTTCAGTGTTCACAGGATGTGACTGTCCCTAGGGTGGGCATTGCAAATAGGGCAGATATGTGTGATAAGGTCCAAACACATCTTGTGACCAGTCTACACTGGTTCTCTCCACTGGGAAGTAGCTTTGACCTTTCAGGAGAGCTCTTCCCAAGGAAAATCTCATCTGCATAATAAGAGTTGAGACAGGAAGGGGAAAGGGAGGGAATAAGCATTTATTAAGTGCCTACTATGTGTCAGGTGCCATGCTAAGTGCTTTGCAAATATCATTTCATTGGATTCTCACAACAAACTTGCAAGGTGGGTGCAATTATCATCCCCCCTACAGTCAATTTCACAGTTAAAAAAGGGAAATAAAGAAGAGGTTAAGTGACTTTATCAGGGTCACACATCTCTCAGGGGTTTATGGTGTGGAATTCAGTGGCCTGATCACACCCATGCTGACTCTCTGACACAAAAGGGAGTTGAGCTGCTACCCTCATTGCCACTGATCATTGTTCTTCTCCATGATTTCTTGAAAACCTCCATGGCCTGCAGTTCCAATGATCTTGTGATGAAGAGAGCCGTCTATACCCAGAGAGAGCATTGTGGGAACTGAGTGTGGATCACAACACAGCATTTTCACTCTTTTTGTTGTTGTTGTTTGCTTGCATTTTGTTTTATTTCTCATTGTTTTTCCTTTTTGATCTGATTTGTCTTGTGCAGCAAGAGAATTGTATAAATATGTATACATATATTGGATTTAACATATATTTTAACATATTTAACATATATTGGATTACTTGCCATTTAAGGAAGGGGATGGAGGGAAGGAGGGGAAAATTTGGAACACAAGGCTTTGCAAGCAAGGGTCAATGGTGCAAAATTATCCATGTTTTGAAAATAAAAAAGCTTTAATTAAAAAAAAAAAAGAAAGAAAATTTCCATGGCCTGAGATTGTGGATCTGCCCCATCTGTTGGTTAGGGAGCCATATATCTGCCCTCTCTTCTCCTCTACTGAATAAATAGCATTTATGCGTCTCTTACCCAAAGCTACATGAAACTAAGGGTATATAACAAGCCCAACAGCTAATATTTATAAAGTGCTTACTATGTGCTAAGTGCTTTACAATTATTATCTCTTTTGATCCTTCCAACAATCCTAGAAAGTAGATGCTATTATCATCTTCATTTTACAAAGGAGAAAACTGAGTCAAAAAGAAGTTGAATGACTAGCCTAGGACCACACAGTTAATGATCCGAGGCTGGATTTGAACTCAGAGCTCCCTGATTCCAGAGTCAGCATTATTTAGTTGACCGGGAAGACGTAGCACTTCCTCGCTTCACTCCTGGTTGTGAATATTCTTTCTTGTTTTGAAATGAAGGGGATGGGGAATTTCTATGACTTTGTGAGCCTTGAAAGGTCACCAGTGCAAGCTAGCAGAGTTTGGGGAGCTGGAACCCACACAGGGATCTGTCAGACTTTGGACCGCTGGTGTTGGTGGAGACCGGTGAGCCCTTCATGGGCTGGGCCACAGAACTTGGTGGGACCAAAGCTGCTTTAAGCTTGAGCCCACTCTCCCCAAGAAGCAAAGGGCAATGGGAGGGACGGAGTGCCCGGAGATATTGGGAGGAAATCTTCCTACTTCTGTCCTTGCCATGTCTTTGCAATAAACATCCCTTTGTAAAAACTAATTGCTGGAGAATGAAATGATAAACCACTCCTGTATCTTTGCCCAGAAAACCCCAAAGGAGTCACAAAGAGTCAGATGGGATTGGGGGGGAGAGACTCAATAACAACAAGAAGAGGCTAATCGATGTTAATTGGTTAAATGGAACTGGGACACTGCTCAGTGGCAATTAATATACCAGGGAGGAGGCTCCAGCTGCTGGGATTTTAAAGTCACCCACTGCCCCTCAGGTCTACATATCCCTGGAACTACGAGGGCTGGGAAGAGTCCTCCAGACTGCGGGAGGCCACAGTCTACACTGGACATTTTTGTTTGCTTGCTTCTGAACTTTGCCCAAGAACTCTTCATCCACTCGCCCTCCAGCCTCCACTTTAGACAGTCGTGTGCAAGGATGAGATGGCAGCTGCCTCCATTTTCTGGGCTTCTCTCAGGTAGGGTATCTGCCAGCTCCAAGTGGAAGCTGAATGACACTACACACTTACTGACACAATTATAGCTGTTTTTAATTGAAGCTTTTTATTTTCAAAGCATATACAAGGATAATTTTTCACCATTGACCCTTGCAAAACCTTGTGTTCCAATTTTCCTTCCCTTCCCTTAGATGGCAATATGTTAAACATGGTAAAAATATATGTAAATCCAATATATGTATACATTATATATATAATTATATACATATATACAATATATGTATACAATTATCTTGCTGCACAAGAAGAATCAGATCAAAAAGAAAAAAAATGAGAAAGAAAACGAAATGCGAGCAAACAATAAAAAAAAGAGTGAGAATGCTGTGTTGTGGTCCACACTCAGTCCCCACAGTCCCTCCCTCTGGGTGCAGATGGCTCTCTGCATCACAAGATCATTGGAACCGGCCTGAATTACCTCACTGTTGAGGAGAGCCACATCCATCAGAATTGATTAAAGTGTAATCTTGCCGTTGCAAGATTATATTTATATTTATATCAAATTTGTATTACATATATTTATATCAAAGAGAATAGCGAAAGTTGTTATTTACCTAGCATCCGGCAGTTTGCAAAGTCATTTTTGAGCCTTGAGATGGAAGTGAGCAGCCCAGGCCCACTTTACAGAGGGAGAAACTGAGGACTGGCTCACCCAGAGTCACAGACTCTGGGCAGGAGGGAGATGCTGTTGTTAAGCCTCAGCTGGACTCTAGACACAAGCTGACCACAGCTTGAGACAAAGCAAAGCTACAAAACATCCAGAAGGCAGACAGCGCATCCTGAGGGGCATTTACCAGCAGGCCTATGGGCTTTAAAGCAAGCCTTGGTACCGGACACCAGGAAGATTCTATTTCTCCTCTTCCTACCTGGGCTAAGAGGACTGAGAGCTTCATTCGCCTTCTCTTTATGTACTTATGTCAGGTCTTAAATAAATGCTTTTGCTATTGAATTGGGCATCTCTTGGATATTTCGGTGCTAGAGAAGGGATTGGCTGGAGCCTCAGGTGGTGAGGTACAGAATGGACCACCCCCAACAGCCCCCACAATCTATAGTGGTCAAGAGGGGCTACGGCTGAAATTTAGAAGAAATCCCTGCTCCTGTCTCTGTCTGGGCCTCTAATCCTATCCATCCCTGGGATTTTCCTCCAAGTCTGTCCCTATCTTCTGATCTCTGGCGATATTTCTCTCCATCCCCATCTCCGTCCCCATTTTGATTTCTTTCCCTGTCTACCAGAGAAAGCAGGTCTCGGGGCGCCTGAAATGGCTGACTAGCCCCGACTTCCTCTTCTCTCTCTGGCCAATCCGAGAGCTCTTCATGACGCAGTGAGTAATTTGCTCTCTATGGCTTCAGCTTCTGCTGAAATCCATCCATGAGTGGGAATAACAATTCCTGCCCTCCCACTGTTCTCAGGGGAGTTGGGAGGAACGAATTAAATCGTGGATGGAAGTAAAGAGCAGAATAGCTCTCCTGTAGACCCAAGCAGGATTAAACATGTGTGGAAACTACACAGATGTTGGATGTCCCCAAAGTCTTTGTGTATTTTAAAGCTCTAATAGCATAATACAGCACTAAGACTTTTGGGACACAAGGTACAGCCATGTCCATATACACTTGCACATACATGACAAGACCCATGTGTTGAGAAGGACACTCCCACACATGGCATGGGGGTATTTTTGCGTTTCTCCAGGGGAGGCAGAATAGACAAATCTAGTCTCTTCCCCCCATCCTTCTCCCAGAGACATTTTAATTCCTGCCAGGAAATGAAGCGGGAGGTTGGAGTGAGAGGCTGTCACTCTGCTCTTCTCAGAGAAAAGGGGTAAAATGATATCTGTTTCCTTAAATATGATTAGTCTCAGGGACGTGAATTTTAGCTTCAAGCTAACTTCTGATTGCCGGTTCAAATTTGGAGGGGAGCAAGGATCCCCAGGTCTACGTCCAAGGCTTGACCCCTCTCCCTCTGGATACCAGTTCCAATGGTATCCATTTAGCAATTAGCCAAGAAAATCCATTTAACCAAAGCAGTAGTAAAACAGAAATCAGTGAAGGTCTGCCTAGGAGAATATCTATCTCAGTGATAACTCAGCTTAAGCTAGATCATCCCCGGGGGAGAAACTCCACAAAGTCCCTCTTGCAACAAGCTGGGGAGAGGGACATGATGGACACTGCCAGCTCCTCCCATGTCTTCCCAGTCTTTTCCTCCAGCACCTTGAACTGGACTTGACTCCATCCTTCTCTCTCAAAGCTGGAAGCCAGGAATGGCTGAAAGGACTCTAAGCCTGAAGACTGGACAAGTTCCTTTCTCCAGCTCTTGCCAACTCCTGGCCACCCTTTATGCCAGGAAGGGCATGGCCTTCATTTCTACCCACCAAGAGATAGTTCCATTCCTCTGGGCTTTGGGGTTGGGCTTACAGTCTGCATGGAGATATAGCAACCTTGGGTTCCAACCCCAGCTTTGTTACTAGTGGTATACCGTAGGCAAATCTTTTCCACTTACAAATGGAAAGTTTTCATCTGTTGTGTACCCCAAACACTCCAGACTCTGGACTTTACCCCCTAGATTGCCTCTCTGAAGTTAATTGGGCCCCATCTCAAGTCTCCTCTGGGAAGCAGCTTCCCATGCAAGCACCCCAAGTAATGCTGTTTATTCATTACAAGATGGACTTTCGGTTCATAATGAAGCAAATCAAAACAAAGTCCTTCTGGGAGACACAAACAAGTTATATAATTCTTGATCCCTCTGGTAAAACCTCGTTTTCCCCCAGAAATCTATTCAATCTTCCAAACTTTGGTTTGAAGTCCCCCTTGGAAACTGGACTTTCCTTCATTAGTAGAACTACCCATTCTCCTCCTCAATAATTATTCTGTTCATTTCATGGATCATTTGTTTTTCCTCATCATGTATATGTTGTTCTCTCTCCCATCCTAGTAAAATATTAGCCCAAGGAAGTCAGGGAGCACCTGGGTTTTATCTGTATCTGCACATGGCCCAGTATTAGGCTTAGAGTTAGTTTTTAATAAGTGTGTTTAGGACGAAAGCAAGAACTCTTGCTCAGATGTTCATGTTCCTTCTTCTCGATCTTCCACATGCCTTTGTGATACTGGCTGGGACTGGAGCTCCCTTTAAAGAATGCTGGCTGGACAGTTCAGGGAGGCAGGGAGGTGGTTTTGTTCTCAAGATGGGGGCTGAAAGCTAAGCTGCTCTTGTAGAGTTCCCAGGCCCCTGACTCCTGGGAGGCTACTTTATCTTAGTATCAGACTAAATAACCCCTTCAGGTAGCTTCAAGCAGGCCTAAGGGAGATGGTACTAAACCCCCCAAAGGCAACCGTGAAGAGGTTAAAAACAAGGGAAATCTCAGCAGCAAAGTACGGCAGCCTTGGTTGTGTCTTTTGTTCTCGAAAGTGGAGTTACAGTGTGTCTGACTGTGGTCAGACAGACCAATATGAGCTCAGAGTGCTTTGCCACAGATTGGATACAAATAGTCCATATGAACATTTGGGGGGAGCTTCTCTAACTTTAAGCATCTTGCATTTCTTTTGGGCTAATTCAATCCTGTTTTGCTCATAGAGCACAGCCCCTTCTCTGACGAGGGTACGCCATGCTGGGTGGTCCTGGGCTAGTGTCTCCCTTGTAATATAATCGATGGTAGCCTCCAAGGTTCTCCAATGCAGCCATCTTAGATGTGATAAATCCAACTCCTTCTGAGAAGAGAGAAACAGACTGTAAATCTCGGCTCAGTGGCTAAAATTCCCACAGGTCCTGAGAACTGACCACTCACACAAGGTCTCACTTTTCCCAAGGAAGAGTCCACATTTTTAATGGACAAACATTCCCAGACCTCCAGATTGTCTCCTGGGCTGAGATCTGTGTGACTGGAATGGGATCTGTTTGGGTGGGAGGGATGAGGAAGGAGCCTAGTGGCTTGACTAGAGCAGAGGCCAGGTAAAGGGGTGATGGGATGAGCTGGGCACCAGGGGATCCCCGATTTGAATCCCGAGAGACTTGAGCCAAGCCACTTCCTTGATATGGCTCTCAGATGTGTCATCCTCTTCGAGTTGAGAAGACTGGACCATCTTTGGCTTTGTGAGTCATTTCCAGTGTCTATTTCTGGGCTTTCCATAGTTACCCATCTTTGCCCTTTGGAGCTGGAAGCAGATAGCTTGAGAACAAGGTAAAGACAATCCTCCTAAGGTGGTGGAGTTTAGCCCTCTCCTTTTACTAGGGCACTGGAGGCCATCCACTGGGAGTGCTTTCCCTTTCTCCCCAACTAATATCTTTGCTCCCTCTGCAAAAAGAAAATAATGTTTCCAAGGTGAAAAGGAAAGAGGGCTAGATTTGGAGTCGGGGGAACTGGGTTCAAATCTCCCCTCTGATTCTTTCTACCTTTGTGGTCTTGACTCACTTAATGCCCCAGTTTTGTCATCTGTAAAAAGGGGGTTTTCTTCCAACTGAAAATCTACTGTCATCAGTTTTAGGATCCCTCTCCATCGTTCCTCAGTCTCTTCTTCAATCTTTGTCCTTGCCAAGGTCATTCTGGCTGTGGGTGTCTCCTAAAGGGGCTGCCCTCCTAGCTCCATGCCTTCTCCCTTGAGCTCCTCATAGACTGTCTCTGGGAGGGCGACTCCCAGATTCAAAACCAGCCCGGGTGTCAGACTCTGAGTCACAAACTATCTTACAGATATTTCCATGGAACATTTCAGCGAGAACTCTGACTCAAGCATCCCCCACAGAACACGTTAACTCTCCCTTGCAATCTCCTCTCTTCCAAACTTCTGTCTGTCTTTGAAGGGCCCCCGCTCCCCGTCTCCCAGCTTGGTAACCTCATCTCCTCACACCTTCCAAATCCACCATTTCTGCCTCCACACCTTCTCGCATCCAATCCGTTCCTTCCACTCATAAGCCAGAACTCAGCCCAGCCCTCAGCCCTCTCATCTCCTGCAATGGCTCCCTAATCCTGGTCCCCCAGCCTCAAACACCTGCTTCCCAAGCTTGTTGTGAAGATCAAGTAGGATCACACCGGAAAAGTGCTGTGCAAACCTCCCAGCCGCATAGGGACGGCAGCTTGTCCCTGAAACAGCAACATACCATCTCTAGCCCAGCCAGGGGAGCCAACACAGAGACCTGGGGATCCAGAGACCGGGGATCCTGGGGTTAGGGGCTACAAAGGGCTGCTTGATAAGAGAGCTCAGCCCAGAATCTGGAGGCTGTTCCCCGAGAAAGACTTCAGCCTGCTGAGCTGTAGACTACAGTTGGGAGTGCCCCTCTCTGGTCTATGGGGTGTCTTATAGTTGGGAGTGCCCCTATTTGTTCCCTACAGTTTGACATGCCCCCATTTGTGCCCTACAGTTGGGAGTGCTCTTTCTCCACCTGTGGGATATCCCCCTCGTGGCCATCAGTTCTAGGGTTCTGTGGTGGTCACTCTAGCCCATGGGCACTGTAGCCATGGGTGAAAGAGTGTGGCCCAGGTTGGCTGCTGGCGCTCACAGATTGCCCAGAGAAGCTTGTGTTCCCACATCTGAGAATGTTCCTGCCCTTTCTCAGCAAAATGGGCGCTCCCTGGGGGCAAGGGCTCTTTGGGCATTTCTGAAAGCCCAGGTCTTCTCCAAGACGTTGCACTTGGTAAATGTTTAAGAAATACTTGTCAAATTGAACTGTTAAAACAACCCCCAGCAGCATTTCTATCAATGCTTGAAAGTTTGCAAAGTGGGGGCAGCTAAGTGGCCCAGTGGATAGAGCACCAGCCCTGAAGTCAGCAGGACCTGAGTTCAAATCTGGTCTCAGACACTTAACACTTCCTAGCTGTGTGACCCTGGGCAAGTCATTTACCCCCAATTGCCTCAGCAAAAAAAAAAAAGAAAAAAGAAAAAAGAAAAAGAAAAGAAAAGAAAGAAAAAAAGAAAAAAAAAAGAAAGTTTGCAAAGTGCTTTACCAATATGATCTCATTGGATCTCCAGGATGACCTTGGGAGCTAAGCACTATTTTTAGCCTCACTTTATAATTAAGGCAATTTAGGTAAGCAAAGGTTAAATTACTCTCCGAGGATCACACTAATAAGTACCCTAGCTAGTAAGCTTTGAGGCAGGATCTGAACTCAGAGCTTCCTGACCCAGTTCTAGCACTCGGCCCTCCAGAAGTGGTCCAGGCTGTAGCTGGGAACCCGTCCAAGAAGAGTTTAACTAAATTCTTTAATGGAAGGGACTTCCCCCTGCCCCCCACCCCCACCTGACAGATGTCATTAGAGGCAAGTAGAAATAGATTAAATATTCATCAAAATTCCCATCAGGCTCAGCAGGATTGCTCTGGGTCTCTCAGGGTTCTGGAAAGGCCCCACTGCTCCTTCTGCTAGTAAACCTGCCTCCCATGGGCCTGATGCCCAAGAGAATGATGGATGGCCTCAGGATTCGCCAGTGTATCAGTCCCCGGACCGCCATCCTTGCCACTTGGGTGTCCTCCTCAGGGAGCCAGTCTCTGTCCCCACGTGAGGCTGGCTTAGACTGGCTGAAGCCATCCCTTCCCAAGTGTTCCCAGCCCCCGGCCACAGCTCCAAGTCCAGGGAAATACACATTTAAACACTGGACAGGGAGATTTCTTCTGCTTCCATGCTGCAGTGGACTGAGGGCAGAGATCCCGGGTTCAAATCCCAACTCTGCCAGTTTGTGTTATTCTGGACGAGTCATTTAACTTTGCCAGGTCCTGGTTTATTTCTCTGCCAAGAGGGCTTCTAGTAAATGTAGGATCCTGGCTCAACCCATTCAGTGTTTCTATACCTGAGCCTGTCAAGGGAAGGGGGTTGGAGAAGACCTTCATTATGGGGGGTAGAACCTTGGACTTGGACCCTGCCAAGCCCCTTAGTCTCTCAGTTTCCTCCTTGGGAAAATGGGCTAATGACAGCCCACAAGATCATGACAATGGCCCCAGGTCACCCTCTATGGCCACGAAGACTTACTGAGGTTCCAAGGAAAGAGCCCGGCCTCTGCTCCCATGGTGGGAAGGGCCGGGAACACTCCTCTGACTTCCAGCCTCCACCCTCCAGCCCGGCTGGCACGGCGGGTGCCAAGATTGGAGCCCCAACCTCCATCTTGGGGCCCAGCTGGCCAGCCTGTCACTCATGGAAGGCTCCTGCCCCCCACCCTTCATCCTCCTTGGGGACCTGGGAGTCAGGGATGGGGTCAGGCTGGCCTGGGCACTCCCCCAAATGGGGGTTCCAGAGGGAGCTCAGGGTGGGAGAGGAGGAGAGACCTTATGGAGAACGTTGGTCACTTCTGCTCTCCGGATTTCTCCATAGTCAATCTCCCATCGTCCAGTGGTTGGCCGGCTGCTAATAAGTGATATTGATGCTATCGTTACCTGGGGCATGGGAGAGAACGGCAGAATGGGGACTTGAGCCATCAGCATTAGAAAGACTCCCCCAGATGGCTGAGCCCCCCATCTTTTGGGGACCCCACTTGCTGTTGACAGCTGGGAAAGGGACTGTCGGTGAAAAATGAGAGACCTGGACTCATTGACCTTGCAGGTCAAGCTCCACGATCCCAGTATAAAGCAGGGTGGTACAGTGCCAAGAGTCAAGGGACCTGGATTCAAATTCTGCCTTTCCTCCCTACCGTGTGACTTTGGGCAAGCCATTCAGCCTTTGTTGTTCTGATTGTTCTAGGCCTGGGGCCCGAAGCGCTCTCTCTCCTCCGCCTTCCCAGCCTGAAGGAGCCCTCCCCCCTCCTTCTGCTTCCTACCTGAGCCTCCCATTAGGCCTGAAGTACCAATTACCCGCAATCCCTTTTTCCTGATTGTGTCTGGTTTCCTTGGCAACCGCTCCAGAAGCAGCCCCAGGACTCAGACACCAATTGTCTCCAAACACCAATGAGGATTCTAAGCTGGCCTCCTCCCCCCACCCCCTTTGTCTCTCAAAGCCAAGTTAAAGACCCCCTCCTCCGAGCCCCCCCCTCCTCCCTCCCCTCCCCTCACACTGGTCCCTAAGGCCTTTCTTCCCCAGACTTGGAAGTGGGTTTGAGAGTAGGAAGCAGAGTGGGGGAGGGAGAGCCAGAAAGACCTGGATTCAAATTCTGCTTCTGCTCCCCACGGTTGTCTGGAAGTCACTTCTTTCTCAGGCAATTCCCCAAGACTAAGTGGCGGAGTCGGGGCTCTCTGAGGGCGTTGCCCAGCCCAGGCCAGCTGAGGGGCCCTTGGAGTAGTGGCCACTGAGACCCCTTTCTCTTTTTCGATCTGTGATTCACCCATGTCCCGGGGCTTATCACACAATCTGAACTGATTGGTATTGGGTGTCCTAGTTTCTGAACCCCAGAATCTTGGACGTAGGAAGGACGTAAGGGGCAGTTACTCTAACCCGGAGCTGAACAAAACCCCCTCTTCCATGACCTCACCCCCATCCACACATTCACCCTTGCCACAAGGACCTCCCCCCTAAGGGACAGCTCCGGGCATTAAGGCTGAGCTTAATAGGGTGCCCTCATCCCTTTGGAGCCCGGAGTGCCGTCTTCCACAGACCCTTGAGGACAAACATCCATCGAGTCCCCCATCCTTCCCTTCTCCAGCCCGTTGGTGCCCAGGTCTTCATCCACCATGGGCGCCGGTCTCCTGGTTTTCTTGCCCTTGGTCTTCTCCATTGAGACGATGTCCTCGCTACAATGGGCCGCCCATAATGGCCCCCATCGGATGGCGGGGATTGACCAGCTAATCTCCGGCTCGGGACACTCTGCCTCGATAGCTTGCTCCTTTGGGCCAGCCACGTCCCTTTGCTGTTGGCCCAGACTGAGCTTCAGGTTTATGGAAACTTGTCATTTCAGGCTGACAATTGTGTGAGCTGAGCCCCCTCCACCTGGGACCTGGGAAACTGGTGTAGACCTTGATGCTCCTGCCCACTGAAATGCTCAGAAGGGTCAGCACAGGGTTCTAGTCTTCCAGGACCTTTTTAGAACCTGACTACCATTCAAAGGGTCATCCAGCCCAGACTGGCTCGTTCTTCCCAGCTTTGGGGCCTCTACAAATCTGCCAAGGTCTTAGAACAGTGCCCGGCATGGAGGAGGCTCTTGCAAATGCTTATTAACCGACTGGCTGATCCTTCTGGGGATCACTTCTTATCTATGCTGTTTCCACAAATGATAGTCATTGCCCAACCCTGCCCCCAGCCTCCAAACTCCTGGGAGAGACCTGACTTTTCTTTTTTTGGTTGAAGGTTTTTATTTTCAAAATATACGCAAGGTGTGACCCTGGGCAAGTCACTTAACCCCAATTGCCTCAGCAAAAAGCAAAAAAACAAAAACAAAAACAAAAAAACATATGCAAGGATAATTTTTCAGCACTGACCCTTGCAAAATCTTGTGTTCCAATTTCCCCCCTTCCCCCCCTAGAAGGCAGGTAGTCCAATATATGTTAAACATGGTAAAAATATATGTAAATCGAACATAGGCATAATATTCATACAATTATTGTGCTGCACGAGAAAAATCAGATCAAAAAGGAAGAAAAATGAGAAAGAAAACAAAATGCAAGCAAAAACAAAAAGAGTGAAAATGCTGTGTTGTGATCCACACTCAGTCCCCACAGTCGGCTCTGGGTCGGCTCTCATCATCACAAGATCATTGGAACTGCCCTGAATCATCTCATTGTTGCAGAGAGTCATGTCCATCAGAATTGATCATCGTATAATATTGTTGTTGTCATGCATAATGATGTCCTGGTCCTGCTCACTTCGCTCAGCATCAGTTCCTGCAAGTCTCTCCAGGCCTCTCTGAAATCCTCCTGCTGGTCGTTTCTCACAGAACAATAATATTCCATAACATTCATATACCATACTCATTCAGCCATTCTCCAACTGATCGGCATCAATTCAATTTCCAGTTTTTTGCTATCACAAAAAGGGCTGCCACAAATGTTTTTTGCACATGAGGGTCCCTTTCCTTCCTTTAAGATCTCTGTGGGATATAAGCCCTGTAGAGATACTTCTGGGTCAAAGGGGATGCACAGTTTGAACATAGTTCCAGATTGCTCTCCAGAATGGTTGGATCCATTCACAGTTCCACCAACAATGTATCAGTGTCCCAGTTTTCCCACATCCCCTCCAACATTTGTCATGTTGTGCCACAGTTCCTATGTGTTTCCCTCAATTGCTCTGTTTCACTTTCCCTTAATTGTTCTGCCTTGATAGCAACCCTCCCCTTCTGACCATCAGGAATAATTGGGCTAGCATTCCAAAGAGTCATAAAACCTCCAGATGGCCCATCTCAAACACCTCAAGACCCCCTTATCTTTATGGCTCCAGACTTAATGTCTCCTAGCTTCTTCCCAAACTTATTAGAATTTATGATTCTTCATACCCCCAATCTGTCAGAACTGAATTGATAGTCCTTTCCTTGAACTCCAATTCCCCCAGTGCCCAACCCTTCCTTCTGCCCCGGGGGAGCTCTTTGTTCCCCTCAGCACCAGATTCTTATAAAATCTTTGATAAATAGAGCACTGAATACTATTCAGTCGACTAGTCTTACCTCTCCATTAATATCAATAAAATATTACCTAGTCTCCAATGTGTGGTACTGCCTCAATTTCTCTTGGAGCATTACAGTCACTATCTTTTCCTGTCATCTTAGCCAATCTGACAGGTGTGTAGTGGTACCTCAGAGTTGTCTTAATTTGCATTTCTCTGATCAATAGTGATTTGGAGCACCTTTTCATGTGACTAGAAATAGTCTTAATTTCTCCATCTGAAAATTGTTCATATCCTTTGACCATTTATCTATTGGAGAATGGCTTGAATTCTTATAAATATGAGATGGTTCTCTATATATTTTAGAAAGGAAGCCTTTATCAGAACCCTCGAATGTAAAAATGAGATCTGAGAGGGCAATTAATTGGTATAGTGCATAGAGCACCAGCCCTAAAGCCAGGAGGACCTGAGTTCAAATTTGGTCTTCAGCCACTTAGCACTTCCTAGCTGTGTGACCCTGGGCAAGTCACTTAACCCCAATTGCCTCAACCAAAAAAATAAATAAATGAGACCTGACTTTTCATCTTTGCCTCTGAAACCCCAGCATACAGTCAGGGCTTAATTGTTAACACTTAAAATTGTTGCCTAAGGTTAGCTGACTAATGTTCTGCCTTGCCATTGCGCTGAGAGGGACTCAAACCCCAGACTCCTGGACAGCAGACAACCATTCCAGGGCCTCTGGTTGGGGGCTTTAGATGCTTTGAGTCCCTCCCTGCTTAGCACCCGGGCTACAATAAGCCAGGAGCTGAGCTGAGTGGAGCGGTCAGCTCACGCAATCCCATCCCTCAGCTGCCTCTGTTCTCTATCAGGTTAAAAAAAATGGAATAAAATGTCTCCCTCCCTCCCAACCTCCCCACCCCATCAAAGCCCCTCAACAGCTAAAGAGATGTGCTAGCTGGTTTGGGCCATTGCTGGTAATTGAATTTGGTTGATTGGCAAAAGCAATTACAGAAAGACCAAGGGGGTGGGGTGGGGGGCTCCTGGACTAGATCTGAGAGGCTGGAGGAGCTGGGGTGGGGGTGGCAGCCTGGAAGGATGGGAGGTAGAGGAGAGTGGGGGCGGGAGAGAGGGAACAAAAGCAAGAGGCAAGACTCTGTGGGGGCAGGGGAGGGGATATCCAAGAGTGTGACCAGAAGGGGGAGGGGACCTTGAAAGCCAAGCCAACCAAGAGTTTGGAGCTGGTGCTGGAGATGGATCAAGCCTGGAGATAAAGGGAGAGTTCTATCAGATTGGACTGACCTTGATTGGAGTTGGGGGACAGATAGGAGGCGTCCAGCTATGGGGGATGGGAAGAGGGGCAGGGGGGAGGAAGATGAAATCACCCTCAGCCAGTGACAAACTCCATAGAAGGATGTAACTGGGGAATGGCTTCACCTTTTGGGGGGGGGAAAGGCTTCTTTGCCTTTGGGGGGGAAAGGTTTCTTCACTTTTTTGGGGGGAAAGGCTTTTTCACTTTTGGGGGGAAAGGCTTCAGTTTTGGGGGGGAAAGGTTTCTTCACCTTTTGAGGGGAAAGGCTTCTTCACCTTTTTGGGGGAAAGGCTTCTTTGCCTTTTGGGGGAAAGGTTTCTTCACCTTTTTGGGGAAAGGTTTCTTCACCTTTTGGGGGGGTCAGCCTGGTGGAGCCTCTGGGTCCCTTCTCAGAATGGTGCTGTCATGTTTATGCAGTGAAATAGCTTGGAAGAAAAAGGAACCCAATTTTATTGAACTACACTGGCCAAAGTCTTTTTTAAATAAGGCGTTCATGGATCCAGATTAAGGACCCCTGACCTGGAGCCAGGAGGAAACTTTGTTGTTCAGTCCTGTCGGATTCCTTGTCACCCCATTTGGGCTTTGGGTAGAGATGATGGAGGGGCTCCCCATTTCCTTCTCCAGCCCATTTTACAGATAAGGAAACAGAGGCAGATAGAGTGAAGTGACTGCTTGTAAATGGGAGAGGCTGGATTTGATCTCCCAGAAGATGAGACTTCCTGACTCCGGGCCAAGTACTCTACCCACTGTTACCCCTCACTGCCCCCAACTCCCAGCCCTGGCCCGCTAATTACCCTACCTACATATTGCCTCCTTCAGCCGATTCTTACTTCCCTTGCCATGGTGCTGTATAGTATTATCATAATATCCCATCACTTTTAAGACTCACTTATTTGAGCTCTGCCATGACTTGGGGAGAAAAGAACTCTGGCTTTAATTACGATGTTCATTTGACAGATGTGGAAACTGAGGCTCTCAGCGAGGGGCAGCTTCTGTGAGCCAAAGAATGTGAGATAAGGACAGCTTTGTCTCCCGGTGAAGACTTCTGGGGACGAGACACCCCCAGGGCGGCGTTTCTGGGTCCCTTGTTGGCCCCCCTCAGGCAGCTTTAGAGCCCAGACCCCCCCCCAATCTGGAGGGGAAACTTCTCTCCATAGATTTATTTGGTTAAAACCCACGGGTGCCTTTCTTTGGGAAATGTGTAAGTTAAGGGAGGGAGAGACTGCAGCTGGGAGGAAAGGATGGAAGGAAAAGGAGTGACCTTTGCTGGGAGGGGTCCAGAGTACCGCATTGTCTGTTCCCGAGGATTTGTCTGTTGCTATGGAAACAAGGTCAGCGGCAGCTTCCTGGAGCGGCTGCCTAGCAACCGCTGGAAGGCAGGGGCAGCCACAGCCACGCTCGGGTGGGGAATGAAAAGATGCTTCAATCTGCAACCCGCCTGTCACGTGGCCCGCTCCCCAGGTCACCTTGGCCCCCTGTTCCCAGCCTGGAGCCAGGAGGAGTGCAGAGCTCCAGGTTTTGTTTTGTTTTCTCCTTAGAGCTTTTCAAAGCCCTTTCCCTGACATTGAGAGCCGGGAGGGGCCAAGTCACCCCCTCATTTTACAGAGGAGGGGGTCAGACTCCCTGTTTCTTGTTGCCTTGGAAACGGTGCGGTTCCTTCCCATAGGTTGAATGGTAGGAGACAAAATCTGGCTCCTGCTGCAGCCTCGCAGCCCCTGCTGTTCCACATGCTCAACCCTCCAGCTCCCACTCCTGGATCTTGTCACAGCTCTTGAAGGACCCTGGGGGTGGGCTCTGCAAGCAGACCCTTTCATTTCCCAAGGTCTAGAGAGAACAAAGGCGTACAGGAACTAAGTGGGCAGAGTTTGAACTCAGGACCTCCCATTGTCCTTCTCCTGGAACACATTTCTTTTGAGCCTAATAGCAACCATATAGGGTGGGGTGTGGTTGTCCCCATTTTACAGATGAAGGAACTAAGCAACTGAGGGGAGAAGGGAATTCCTCGGGGTCACTGGGCTAGTCTGTGCTGGAGGCAGCATCAGACTGCATCTCCTGGGTCCACCTAGACCTCTCTCTCTGACGGGATGCTGCTCCCTCAGGTTATACCAAGTGGGCCCAAATCGGATCCCTCATGCATGATGCTCTTTCCATCCCAGTCTTTATAGGATCTGGGTTCCTGATGCTTCCCGTCCGCTCTGAAGGTGCTCAGACGCCACCTCCTTCCTAAGGCTCTTCCTGAGACTCTTCCCCATTTCATCCCTTTTCTTCCAAATTACTTTGAATTTTTAACTCTGCATGGAGTGGATCGGTCACAACACTCTCAGCCCAGTTTATGAAATTAGAGAAGGGGCAGGTGAAAGAATCATCTCTACCTTGTCACCCCTTATGAAGTGACAGAATTGGAGGGTAGTTTGCTACTGGTTGGTCAAAGATTGATCATGTCTCTGAAGGCTTTATTATTATTATTATTTTTGCTGAGGCAATTGGGGTTAAGTGACTTGCCCAGGGTCACACAGCTAGGGAATGTTAAATGTCTGAGACCAGATTTGAACTCAAGTCCTCCACTTCTCTGCCCCTTCTGATGGCCTTTTAAAACCTAGTTTGATGGTTCTGCAATGGCAGGTTGTTGGAGAGAGGGTCAGTGGAGGAAGCTGCATGAAAGGTGACCTCTGGCAGCAGAGAAGAGAGCCAACCATGGATTCTGGAGAACCATGGAGATGAGCTACAGAGAGGCTTAGGGAGCCTAACCTAGGGATGGGTAAGTGTCCAACAGAGATGCTCTGCCGGGATGGGAGCTGAATGGGGACTTCACAAGGAGGGGAAGGCCATTAGTGGGTGAGATGGCAGAGACCTTGGCCACACAGGTCCTTCTCATTACTAGTATAGTCTATCCATGTGCTCCCTCCTCCTACCACTGTCATTTAAGCGAGGAACACTTTGAAGCTATGGCCATTATGCCATCTTAGTAAATGCTTTTGCTTTAAGCTGTGCCAATCGTCTCTTCATAATGGCACCATGAAGAGTTTGGGATCCTGATCCTAAAAAAGTCACTCCAAGGGCACCTAACTAGCAAAACTGGGGGGAGAGGGGAGAGTCTGAGAGCGGGCCCAAAGGGAATACACTTTGTACGTACAAAAAGATGGGCATTTGTCTCCCTTTCTAGAAGTTGCTATGGGGATACTTCATTTTGGTACACCAAAAAGCTCTAATAATAATACCTGGTACAGCACCTGGTACAGGGCTGCCAACAGTTGCACTTTCAACACATTCTGCCACTTAACTTTTGACAATCAACCAAAAAATAAATCAATAAACTGAGCTCTCACTTGTAGAATATGCTGATTTCTGGGGGTAAGTGCATCCTCTGAACAATGAGGACGTCCCAACAGCTCGACATTTCCCCAACTGGTCATGTGAAACAAGAGAAATCTAGTGACAATCACAAATAGGTGTCTGGTTTCAGGGGCAGACACTTGTGAGTATGAAACCCAATGCTAGGGAAATTTTGCAGTAAAAAGAGAAACCACCTTATTTTCATAATAAAAAAAATCGCTGCCCGTAATTTTGATACCGTGTGCCCTGGGTATGCCCAAGGAGCTCGAATTCTAGGTCTGAGGGAATGGACAAGTGCTCTCATTCTGTACCAAAGGATGAGATAATTCACTTGAGAAGATGCATCAGTCCCTGATGATTGGGAACCTGTGTCAAAGATGGCTGGTGGCTGAATCTAAAGGAGGCTCCTCCCAGTGAGCTGCACAAAGGAAAAGAGAACTGAATTTCATTGACTTTCTCTCTCTCTGTCTCCCTCCCTCCCTTCCTTCTTCTCTCTGTCTCTCCCTTTCTCTCTCTTCTTCCCTCTCTTTCTCCCTCCTTCTCTCCTTCCCTTTCACTCCCTCTCTCCCCCTCCCTTCCTCCTTCCCTCTCTCCCTCCCTCCCTTCTTTCCTTCCTTCCTTCTGTCTCTCTCTCTATATCTATCTATCTTCCTCTCTCTCTGCCTCCTTTTCTTCTTCCCTTCCTCCCTCCCTCTCCTCTTCCCTTCCTCCCTCCCTCTCTCCCTCCTTCCTTCCTTCTCTCCCTTCCTTTCTCTTTCTCAGCCTTTCTCCCTCCTTCCCTCCCCCCTCTCTCTTTCTCTGCCTCCCAGCAGGGAATGGGGATAGGAAGGACATTTCCTTTCCTTTCTCCCCCAATGGCCATGGCACATAACAGAGAGAACATGGGCGTTTCCTAGGTGAGCCTGAGACTGAACCTCATATCTCTGGCTACCTCAAATTGGGGTCCTGAGAATTCGTTTCTCCCATTGAAAGCTCCCACATCCATAGGAGAGTCATGAGTACAGTGTTGCCTGAATAGCCAGAGGAGATATCTGCAACAGCTTCTTTTTTATTATTATTAAAGCTTTTTATTTTTAGAACATAAGCAAGCATAAATCATCAGCATTTTTATACATCACCAACAAAATGCAACAGCAAGAGATACAAAGAGAAATTCCATTCAAAATAACTATCGATAGTATAAAATATTTGGGAATATATCTGCCAAGGGAAAGTCAGGATCTATAGGAGCAAAACTACAAAACACTCTCCGCACAAATAAAGTCAGATCTAAACAATTGGAAAAACATCAAGTGCTCTTGGATAAGTCGAGCGAATATAATAAAGATGGCAATACTACCTAAACTAATCTATCTATTTAGTGCTATACCAATCAAACTCCCAAGAGATTATTTAACTGAACTAGAAAAAATAACGACAAAATTCATCTGGAAAAACAAAAGGTCAAGAATTTCAAGGGAATTAATGAAAAAAAAATGCAAATGAGGGTGGCCTAGCTGCACCAGATCTAAAACTATATTATAAAGCAGTGGTCACCAAAACCATTTGGTACTGGATAAGAAATAGAGTAGTGGATCAGTGGAATAGGTTAGGTTCACAGAACAAAATACTCAATGACAATTGTAATCTAGTGTTCGATAAACCCAAAGACCCCAGTTTTTGGGATAAAAACTCACTATTTGACAAAAACTGCTGGGATAATTGGAAACTAGTCTGGAAGAAATTAGGCATTGACCCACACCTAACACCATATACCAAGATAAGGTCAAAATGGATTCATGATCTATGCATAAAGAATGATATTATAAACAAATTAGAACAATGTAGGATGGTTTACCTCTCAGACCTGTGGAGGGGGAAGGAATTTGTGACCAAAGAAGAACTAGAGGTCATCATTAATCACAAAATAGATAAGTTTGATTATATCAAGTTGAAAAGTTTTTGTACAAACAAAATGAATGCAGATAAGATTAGAAGGGTAGCAGTAAACTGGGAAAATATTTTTACATCCAAAGGTTCTGATAAAGGCCTCATTTCTAAAATATATAGAGAATTGACTCAAATATATAAGAATTCAAGCCATTCTCCAATAGACAAATGGTCAAAAGATATGAACAGACAATTTTCAGACGAAGAAATCGAAACTATTTCCGGTCACATGAAAAGGTGCTCCAAGTCACTATTGATCAGAGAAATGCAAATTAAGACAACTCTGAGATACCACTACACACCTGTCAGATTGGCTAAAATGACAGGAAATGATAATGATAGCTGTTGGAGGGGATGTGGGAAAACTGGGACACTGATACATTGTTGGTGGAACTGTGAACGGATCCAACCATTCTGGAGAGCAATTTGGAGCTATGCTCAAAGAGTTATCAAACAGTGCATACCCTTTGACCCAGCAGTGTTTCTACTGGGCCTATATCCCAAAGAGATTTTGAAGGAGGGAAAGGGACCCACATGTGCAAAAATGTTTGTGGCAGCCCTTTTTGTAGTGGCAAGAAACTGGAAATTAAAAAGATGCCCATCAATTGGAGAATGGCTGAATAAATTATGGTATATGAATGTTATGGAATATTATTGTTCTGTAAGAAATGACCAACAGGAGGATTTCAGAGAGGATTGGAGAGACTTGCATGAACTGATGCTGAGTGAAATCAGCAGAACCAGGAGAACATTATACACAGCAACAGGACTATACGATGATCAATTTTGATGGACATGGTTCTCTTCAACAATGATGTGATTCAAACCAGTTGTTCTGCGATGAAGATAGTCATATACATCCAGAGAGAGGCCTGTGGGAACTGAGAGTGAACCACAACACAGCATTTTAACGCTTTCTGTGAATATTTCCATGCATTCTGTTTTCCTTCTTAGGTTGTTTTTTTTCTTCTTCTCTTTCTAGATCTGATGTTTCTTGTGCAGTAAGATAACTGTATAGATATGTATACATGTATTGTACTTGTCATATAATTTATCCTATCTAGCATGTATTAGATTACCTGTCATCTAGGGGTGGGGGGAGGGGGGAGGGAAAGGAAAAGCTTGGGAAAAAAAAGTTTTTTTGCAAAGGTCAATGTTGAAAAGTCACTCATATGTTTTGCAAATAAAAAGCTTTATTAAAAAATAAATAAATAAAAAAAAAAAAGAACATAAGCAAGGACAATTTTTCAACATTGATCCTTGCAAAATCTTGTGTTCCAAATTTTTCCCTCCTTCCCCTCACCCCTCCCCTAGATGGCAAGTAATCCAATATATGTTAAACATGTTAAAATATATGTTAAATCCAATATATATATATATATATATATTTATACAGTTATCTTGCTGCACAAGAAAAATCAGACCAAAAAGGAAAAAATGAGAATGAAAATAAAATGAGAGCAAACAACAATAGAAAGAGTGTTGGGATCCACAGTCAGTTCCCATGGTCCATTCTCTGGAACTGGCCTGGAGCATCTCATTGTGCAACAGTTTCTTGAAGGAGAGGATAGCATTATCAGGAAAATACTGCAGTAGGAAGGATGAAAAGCCATTTCCACTCTCCAGAAGATCTGATCTTTATGAATTTCTTGGAAAGTAAGGATCGAAGGTGAATTATGACTTTGCCTCCTGAGAGAGTAGAATAGGAGATGTATTGTTATTTTTACCTTTTATTTTTAAATATTTTTAGGTTTATTTGTTTGTTTGTTTTTAACACACTGCTTTATGAATCATGTTGGAAGAGAAAAATCAAAACAAAAGGGAAAAACCATGGGAGAGACTTAAAAAAAAAAACAGAAAAGGAAGTGAGCATAGCATATGCTGAATTACATTCAGTCTCCTTAGATCTTTCCCTGGTTGCAAATGACGTTTTCTATCCAAAGGCTATTGGGATTGCTTTGGATCAGTGAACCACTGAGAAAAACCAAGCCTTTCATAGTCAATCATCACCCATCTTGCTGTTCTTGTATACAATGTCTTCCTGGTTCTGCTTGTTTCTCTCAGCATCAGGTCATGTAAATCTCTCCAGACTTTTCTATAACCAGCTTATTCATTATTTTTTATAGAACAATAATAGTCCATTACCCTCACGTACCACAGCTTGTTTAGCCATTCCCCAACTGAGGAGCATCCACTCCTTTTCCAATTCTTTGCTGCCACAAAAAGAGTCGCTACAAACATTTTTGCCCACGTGGGTCCTTTTCCCTCTTTTATGATTTTCTTGAGATACGGATTCAGTAATGGCACTGCTGGGTCAAAAGGATACACAGTTTTATAGCCCTTTGGGCATAGTTCCAGCTGGCTCTCCATAATAGTTGGATCATTTCACAATTCCACCAACAATGCATTAGTGTCCTAGTTTTCTCACATTCTCTCCAAAATTTATCATTATCTTTTCCTGTCGTCTTAGCCAATCTGAAAGGTATGAGGTGGTACCTCAGAGTGGTTTTAATTTGCATTTCTCTAATCCATAATGATTTAGAACATTTTTTATATAACTATAAATAGCTTTAATTTCATCATCTGAAAATTGTCTGTTCATATCCTTTGACCATTTATCAACTGGGGAATGACTTGTATTATAAATCTGACACAATTCTTGGTATATTTTAGAAATGAGACCTTCATCAGAAATACTGACTGTAAAGATTTTTTCCCAGCTTTGTAATTCCCTTTTAATTTTGTTTCTGTTGATTTTGTTTGTGCGAAAACCTTTTAATTTAATGTAATCAAGGTTTGTCCATTTTGCCTTTCGTAATGTTCTCTAGTTCTTCTTTGGTCATAAATTACCCCTTCTCCAAAGATCTGGTAGATAAATTATCCCTTGTTCTCCCATTTTGTTTATGGGATCATTTTTATGCCCAAATCATGTATCTCTTTTGCCCTTACTTTGGTCTGGGTGTGAGATGTAGGTCTATGCCGAGTTTCTGACATATTATTTTCCAGTTTTCCCAGCAATTTTTGTCAAATAGTGAGTTCTTATATTTTTATCTTTTAACTATTGGTTAATATGTACTGATGAGTCTTTTAGATTTTAATCATTTTTGTGTGGTTGAAATAAAATAGCTGTCCCATATCTGCTATCTCTACATTAAGTATCTTTTCCAGAAGTGACCTTCTTAACCTACCTTTAGGGGAGACTCTAGACATGAGCCATACCTAAATTTGACATAAGAAACTTTCCCCTGAACGCTAATATAGGACAATGAGCCCAGAGTTGAAAAGAGCTCAGTGCTTCTGCAGTCCTGAAAGTGTGAGCTCTTGGGGAAAATCAATCTGGACTTCTGGGAATACAGTTTTGTATCTAATACTGGTGGCGAGGAAGAGGATATTGTCTCACAGGCACCATATTCAGTGGAACAGCTTCCTCGGAGCCTAGTTTGGGATATAATAGGCTAGGTGAGCCTTCCAGTTCTAAGGAGGAGCAGCAGTGCAAGGAACTGCTTGTCTTTCATTTCAAAGAGGACCAATGGCAAGATGGGTGATGTCTTGACTTTGCAAGTGAATTGGATTTAGGTGAGACAGAATCACACAAAATAATTAACCAAACTCTCTCTTCCAAAGTCATCAAAGTCCAGTGGTGAGACAAAGTGACTGGAGATGGGCTGGGAAGCAGTGGATGACCTTGGCCATCCTCTTAAGTGTTCCACGAAGCCTGCTGTGTGGCTACTGGAACAAATTGGGAGAAGTCTTCATGTGTTGGGGTAGACTCCCACTCTCCAACTCACTAATGGGTTTGAGCCGGTTGGCTGCCCTCAGCCCGGTCTGTAGAAATGGTTTACCAAGCTCTGCACATGCTACAGCTTTTTAAGAGACATAGGGAATGTTATTGCGCCCTGCTCAAATGCCATGATTCCTTTGCCAACCTTAGAGCCAACTCTGCCCTAGGGAGTTGGGATATGTTTAGAGCCCAGACTGGCTCCTTGCTGCCCCCACAGAAGACTTGGACAGCACTTAAGGGAGTCTTGTCTCTAATGGGGCTAGGACTCGGTTCCCTTTTCTGCTCCTGCTGACAAGCTAGAGGGTACCAGATGAGGATATCCAGGATAATACAGGGACTGGAAACGATGCCATAGGAAGGACAACTAAAGGAAGGACGTGTGTTTAGCCTGGACAAGGGAAAACTTAAGTGACTGAAGACTAGACTTGCGTATGTCTCAGGGAGGTAGGTTTCCTGATTGTTGCTCCCCACCTCACCTTCTCCTGCCACTTACCATTTGAAAACTGGGAGGTTTGCCCTCCTCTGCTCCCTTTACCCCAGCCATGGCACACATGGCAGACAGTAGCTCCCAGGACCTGGAATAAATCTGTAGTTCTTAGGATCGTAGGATTGAGAGCTGGGAAGAATCTTAGATGTCATCTAAAACTAATCCTATTTCCTTTTACAGAAAAGGAGACTGAGGTTCAATAAGATGAGAGACTTAAAGTCACAAAATCAGAAGCAGAATCGTTTCTCTATTCCACTGCCTCCCAAACCCCACTTCCATTCTGTATTTGTCCCTAGAGAAACATGTTTGAGCTTGAGAGAAAATCAGGGAAAGAGCGTGTTTCATGGGCATCTAGACACTGGGAGACCAGGGGAACCCAGTGGGCGGATGGGCAGAGCTTCAGGATGCCTGGAGCAAAGACACCACTGGGCTTAGGAGACACTATGTCTCCACTTGACACTGATGACTCCAGGAGATGGAGCTGGCTAATGGGCTTCTTATCCTGAACCCAAAGGTCAGTGGAAGCCACAGCAAGAGATGAAATTCCAGAGGAGCCAGGATGACTCAGAATTGGTCTGGGAAGGTCTAAAATATCTTTTCCCTCTGCAGGGGCCAGGTTGGGTGCCTTTGTTTGGTTTTTGCAAAGGGCTGGTGATGGCCTGATGAGTTACAAGCTGAGGGGTACCTGTGTCCCCTGCTGGGAGCCCCCCCCCAAAAAAAAAACTTTAGAAGGAACTGCCCTCTGAGAACCCGGGAGGGGCAGCACATGCTGGGAGCCTTCTCTTGTCATTGAGAGGCTTTAGAGATCTTTGGAGAATGTTATTGTTCATTAGGTGTGCCCAGAACTCCCACTTCCTTCTCCACCCAGGAGAGAGCCCTTCTTGTATAAAACATAACTTAGCAAAAACCAATTAGTACATTAGCCTTGTCTGATAATGTATGCAAAATCCCCCAATCCTGGTCCACCTTCTCCCTGTTAGCAGTAGGAAAAGACCCGTTGACATGGGTCATTGCCTTCATCTGAACTCTGACATCCTCTGCTGTGGTTCTCTTCAACACTTGAGTAGTCTTGTATGTTTTTCTTCTGCTTACTTCACTCTGCATCAGTTCATACAACTCCATGTTTCTCCTAATTCATTATGGTTCAGTAAGATTCAGTATATTCTCAATGTTGAAAAATTACACATGCATATGTTTTGGTAATTAAAAAATTAAGAAAAAAAGATTCAGTATATTCACGTACATCATCGTTAATATTTGTTTATGTGTCAAGCACTGTGCTAAGTGTTTTACAAATATATCATTTGTGTATAAATATAAATCATTTGTATACAAATATATCATCTGTCCTGGGAGGCAGATGCTGTTATTATTCCTATTTTACTGATGAGGAAATTGAATCAAACGGTAGTTGAATTACTTGTCACACAGGTAGGTAATAAAGTGTCTGAAGCTAGATTTGAACTCGACTTTTTTTTTTTGGATTTGTGAATCATATGCTTGCAAGGGGAATTGACGATATAATTCTGGCTCCTATAATATGAGTTGCCTGGATTTTCTGGGTAGAGGCAATGAGCCAGAGAGATAAGAAGAAACCCCCACATCCCCACAGATTCACCATTATTACCACATAGGAAATGTCAACAGACTTCAGAGATGCAAGAAGAAACCCCCACATCCCCACAGATTCACCATTATTGTCGCATAGGAAATGTCAACAGGGCTCCATAAGGAAGAGGGACTTCGGGACAACATATCGGAGAGGTGTTTCTGGTGGTCAAGGAGTTATTACTCTCTGGCAGTGTTCAATGGAAAACTAAAAGACCACTTGGGATGTTGCAGTACTTTGTAAACCTTAAAGTGCTCTGCAAAGGCAGCTCATCATGTGTGTGTGTGTGTGTGTGTGTGTGTGTGTGTGTGTGTATTGATTATGAAAGTCGCAATAAAAAAAAGAAAAACAATTTTTAAGTAACTGCCCGGGGGGGGTAGGGGGCTGCAGTTAGTTGCTCTCCAAGGTCTTTCCAAGAACTCTGAAATTCTACCATTCTATGGTTCCAAAGGCTGGGAATTGGGAGATTTCCCAGAGATCCCCAGATCACAATCTCCCAGCCAGAAGGGATGTCAGTGATCACCTTAAAAGGCACCTGGTCTCAACCACAGCCTTGACAACTGGTCACTCAACCTTTTCTCTAAGACTTCCAGTGAAATAGAAAGGACTCGTTGCACTTGGGGACAGTGGCCATTACTAGGAACCTTCCTTACCTCGAGCCTAAATCTACTCTTTCTCAACTCTTACTGGTGCTCTTTAGTTTTGTTTTCTGGATCAAGCAGAACTAATCCTGATTCTACAGAATAGCACTCCTCGATCCCCACTATCAGGCCCCCCAAAATCCTCTCTTCTCTGGGCTGTTATTAGAGATGCTTTGGGATCTCTGTTAAAAATTCTGGTTTTGATGGCCAACATGCCATAATCACTTCTCCTTCTCTGGTTCCTTCATCTGTAAAATGATTAAAGTGAGACTCTAATGAGTGGGCAGGACTCACAATAAAACAAAAACTTCTGGAAAACAAGATGGCAGATGTTAGGTTTAGTCCAGAATCTTAAACTGAACACCAAGATAGGCTCCTAAAGGGCACATGACCCTCATGTCAAAGGTCACAAAGGTTAATTTGTTTTTGTTGTTTGTCCTTCATTTTTAGGGGACCATGATGTCAGGGAGGTGATGCTACGACAAGCAGATGAGTTGGATTGAAGGGGCGGACGTTGTATTAAGTCACCAGCCTCACTTCCTCCTCCAGAACCATGTGGGGCTAGGGGAAAGATAAAGATCAGGATGACTGGAGATGGTCCTCAACAAAAAAGCAAGTGAGAGGGGCAGAGAAGGAGACATCTTTCCCTGCTGTGGCTAGGAGCAGGTTCCTGATGAAATCTGGGGTAGAGAACATCAGTGGAGATAAAATGGACAATTCTGACTTTCGGCCCAAGAGACTTCTAGAAGCAGGTGGTCAAGTTCCCCTGAAGAAGTGAGAGGGGCCAACCAAGGCAGGAGGCAGCGAGGCTTTTGACTGATAACCCAGTCTCCTTGAGGTCGAAGAGATGATTCATTTTTGCCTGTTTTTCCAGTTTCTAACACAATGCCTGGTACATAACAGGTGGAGGCACTTAATGTTTAAATTGATTGAGGGATGTGGGGGCTTTGAATAATCCATGAATAATCCTGTTAGTCATGTGATCTTCTCCCATTTATATTAAATGAAGAAAAAGGAACCATTTAGCAGGGAAGAGAGTTTGCTGGGTCCTTTCCCCACAGTCAGGTGGTCGACACAGTGAAAAACAAAATTCAAGAATTGAGTTCCCTGGTCCAGTCAATCGATCAGCTTTCTACCTTTACCTTCCACCCAAATCATCCTCTTCATATCATGACCTCAGGTGTCTCCCTCAACTTCTCCCTCACACTTAGCCACTCTTCTTGTCCCCATACCAGGTCTTGACCCCAAACCAGGTCAACTCTAGCCTGTCCTTTTGAATCCCCTTATCCTTCCAGCCAAGCCTCAGCCTTGGATCACCCCTATAACTCACTCCTTTTGCTCCTACGCACATGCTGCTGGATCAAGGTGGAGAAAATCATGCAACTGTTTCGAATAGGTCCAACACATTTATTTTCCATAATCCATTGGGTTCTCACTGCTGCTGGGTAATCATACTATTCCTCCTCTGTTAACTCATTATCCCACTGTCCACAGCTGCTCTTCCAGAGACCTCCTTATCCCTCCTCACATCTCCCATCGCTTCTTCTCCTTGCCCCACTCACTGAGGTTCTTGTTTCATTCTCTACAGAAAACATGAAGGGCTTTCTTTCTCCATGAGATCCCTCATCTCTCCATCTCATCCCTCAGGTGTTTCCCGCCATTTACTGCCGGTGTGATCTTGGCCAAATTTTTTTTCACAGGATCCCGACTCGAGAGCTGGAGGCCATCAAGTTCAAGCTCCCCACTTTACAAAGTAAGTCTAGAGATGTTATATGACTTGTCTGGGATCTAACAATAAATGTACACCTCATCCATCATATTCTTACAGAATTTTCAGATGACTGGAGGCTATTCAATGACCAGGATCCCCCTAAGCCTTCCACGGGTGAATGGAGTCATTTTCAGCAGCACAAGAGTGACAGAGAGAACACATGGGCAACGATTTAGGCAAAAATGACCGAGAGGCTGCAAGGAAGGAGACCAGAGTCACATGGGCTCTGCTCTGGTCTGCCCAGATCTAGTACACCGCAGCCGGCCCCTGCTCAGCTCGCCCACCCCCTGGAGACGCTTTCCAGTGTCAGGAAAGGCCACTTGCTTCTCATACCGGAAGCACTCTCTCCTCATTAGAATCCTCAACGAGGCTCAGGCTTCTGATCCCCACACTTGCCAACCAGGCTTCCTCCCCTGAAATGACCCTGGGGTCACCTTGTAGCAACCCAGCTGTACATACGCTGCTTTTCCTTAACAAGATGCAAGTTCTTTGAGATCAGAGGCCGATTCATTCTTTGTTTCTAGTTGCAGCATCAATTATATCTATAATAAGGGAAGAAGGAAGAAAGGGATGGAAGGAAGGAGAGGAGGAAGAGGAGGGAACCTAGAATATTTAGGCTGGGGCCTGGGGCTGGGGAGCCTGGAAAAGGCTTGACTTTGAGAGGTCATCACAGTCTCCTCCAAGGACCTCAAAGATTGCTGTGAGGAAGCCGGGCTCAGGTGGAGATGAGCTTTCCTTCCATGGGACTCGCACCTCTCCTGGCTCTCAGGTCGTGCCAGACCCTCTGATTCTCCATCCAAGGTCTTTCCCAGGACTGACTGCTTCCTTTTTCTGACCCCATTATTGACTCAGCTTTCTGGAGAGATGGAGTCCTACAAAGGAAACCAATCCTCCATCCAGGTCCTGTCTACTCTTCCCTAAGATACCCTGGGTTTTCCTTCTGACCCTCGTCCTGGGAAAAAACATCCACCTCTCTGGACACCAACTCTAGCCTTCATTCTTTTGCTCACTTATTACTCCACTCCTTTCATCATTCATTCATTCACTCTTTCATCACTCATTCACTCATTGCTTCCCTCATTCATCCTTCACTCATCATTCATCCATCCATACTCCATCATTAATTTGCTCACTGTTTTATCCATTCATTCACTCATTACTTCATTCACTCGCCCATCATTCACCCGCTACTTCCCGCATTAATTCGCTTGCTCTGTTGCATCCATTCATTCGCTCATTCCCAATAGTACTGCCTGGTATTAAAAGGGACCAGGGAGCTAAAATCTGGTTCCTGTCCCTATTGACTTTGGGTGAATCGCTTTGTGCCTCTCCAAGGTCACTTCTGCCTCTATAAAATGGGGATAAAGCATTATTGGAGGGCTGCCAGTGAGGAACAAACAACGCCATGTCTCCAGAGCGCCATGATTCAGATATTCCATAATGATGAAGTGCTTATTCTCGGCAAGGTGGGATGCTCGGGAATGGCGACGGACACTTTTTTTTTAAATTAAAGCTTTTTATTTACAAAACATATGCATGGATAATTTTCCAACACTGACCCTTGCAATGTCCCTCCCCCTTCCCCCCACCCCCTCCCCTGGATGGCAGGTAGTCCAATATATGTGAATATATTGGACTACCTTGATACAGGGAGAGCGGGAGGGGACAGGGCAAAGGGGCAGGGCTGGTTGAGCAGGGAGGCGACCCACTGCCCAAAGCCTAAGTCGGCCCCCTCCCCGCTAAGGAGGAGGCAGCCTGTGGCAGGGAGGGGCAGTGGTGATCAGCTAGAGAGACGCCTGTGGAAAGGGAGCAGAAAGTCACTGGAGAATGCTAGGGATGTCTGGGATGGGAGAGTGGGTGGACTCTTGGGGGACCACTGACGTGACCATTTGCTTCCGTAAGCTTCTAGACAGCCTGTGTCTCTTTGACCTGGAAATAAGCTTGCTGGGAGACAGGTATAATATGTCCCAGGAATATTTGTAGCTGTTGAGACAGATAGTCCCTACGGGAAGAAAAAATCATCAGGGCCGGCTCGGAAGGCCGGGGCAGAGGGGAAATCCCAGGGACTTCCCCAAAGGGTCCTCCCACCGCCGACAAGTCTGTGCTTCCTGTTCTAAGGCCTCTCTCCCCCAGGTCGGTCTAGGTTCTAGCTCCGATTATCTACGTTCTAGGTCCCTCGCAGCTGTGACATCTGTGCTTGGTTGGAAGGTCCCTCTCCGCTCTTAGCCTTCCCGACTTTGTGACCCTCACAAGGGTGAGGCAGGATTGCCCTGAGGATCCTCCCGGGGCTCTCTCTGGCTCTGGCTCTGGCTCCCACCTGCCCTACATCTAGCCCGGGCTCCACCAGATCTGACCTGCCCCTCACCAGCTGCAAAGAAGGTCAAGATGCTGAGGATGGAGAGGTAGAAGGGCCAGTTCAGGTGGAAGTCCCAGCCTTCCTGGTTGAAGATATCCAGTACTTGCAACGAGAACAACATGAGGCACCCGAACAAGGCCAGTCCTAGTCCCAGACACACCAAAGCAAGTGCACTTCCTGGGGAGCTGAGCATGAGCAGCTCCCACCCCGGGCCCTGGCGCCTCCCAAATCCCCTCCCCATCCAGCCCTTCCTCAACTAGAGCCAGGGGACAGGAGTGGGGGCCTCTTCCTGGAAGCCCCTCCCAGAGGCTTCTTGGGAGACACCAGACACTTCTCGAGGAGCCTGAAGACCCCCAGATTACAGGGGTGCCCAAGGCCCTCACCACCTCCCGGTCTCTTCCTGCTGGCCTGAAGGGCTGCAGCCAATGTCTCGGGAAGGCTCCTGTTAGGAAGTAAATGTGTTACCTAAAAGCCACAGCTCATCACGCCCCCCCCCCGCTTCTGAGCTCCTTCGTGTGGCCCCCCCAGACAAAATTGGGAAGGGGAGGGAAGGGGGGAGTCTAAAGGGGGGTAGCCGGGCCCAAAGGCTCTCTCCTGGGCCACCTGCCCCCTTCTCACTCCCCACCTCCAGCACAACAGCAACAAAAATAATGATAAATAGCTCATCTTTACAAAGCACTTTCTTCCCAGCAGCCCTGTAAGAGAGGAAGTACAAGGTAAAATTACTGTCCCCATTTTACAGGTGGACAAACTGAGTGTGTTAGCTATCAGGTGACACTGAATAAAGTCCTTTAATCCCTCTGGGCCTCAGTTTCCCCATTGGTAAAATGAGAATATTAGACTGGAATCTCTCTAGGGTCTCATCCAGCTCTAAAATCCTATGAAGACCACTTTGCTGATAGGTAAACTGAGACTCAGACAACTTATGAGTGGTCAGCCAGTGCCTTTCTCTTTTCACATTGCCGTCAAGCTCACTGCTCCTGCCCTGGGACCCCTCAGCAGTGTCAGTGTGGAAATGGGCTGTCCTTCCTGGCTCTCACACTTTCCCAGGGGCCTTCTATGACAGCTTTCCTGCAGGCCAGGAGGGAGTGGGGGAGCTTCGGGAACCATTCTTGCCCACGTGCCAGTGATCCTCTCCCCAGGGGTTGACAGCCTTAGCCTCCCGTGCCTTATGGGGGCAGAGCCCCAGATCTGGCTCCCAGGCCCAGCTTTGCCACAAATGGGCTGGATGACCCAAAGCAAGTCACTCCCCTGCTTCAAGCCTCAGTTTCCTCAATGGCAAAATGGAAATAACAAGAGCTAGCCAAGTGCTTTTACAAATATTCCCTCGATTTATCCTCAAAAGAACCGGTCCTATTTGTACAGATGAGGAAACTGAGGTCACACAGCTAGGAAATGGCTAAGACTGCACTGAAATTCAAGTCTTCCTGATTCGTTCAGCACGCCACTTTGCTGCGGTGTGCCATTTCTAGAGAGCCATCCCCAAAGCAGGCCGCCTGCACCCCTCTTCCTCCTCAGCACCCCAAATGTGAACTCTGATCCTGAAACCACTCTCGACTCTCAGAGGGGGATTTTTGCCTTATTTTGCCAAGCCTCCACCTCCCCTTCAGGTCACCCCCAGACCAACTCCTCAGCTTCCAGCTCTCTAGCACGTATTTACTGTCTTCTTCCTGCCCTTGGAGTCTTGGTTGCCTGTATTTATATTCTTAGTATTTAGCATAGTCCTTAGAACACAAGAAAAGCTTCAGTTCTCTGTCTCTAATCTCTATTTGTGTCTGTCTCTCTCCTCTCTCTCCTTCCCTCTCTGTCTCTTATCTCTGTTCCTCTGTCTCTGTCACTTTGTTTCTGTCTCTGTTGTCTTTGTGACTGACTGTGTCTGTCTCTTTTCATCCTTTTCTCCCTCTTATTTGTCTGTCTCTCTGTCTCTATCTCTATCACTCTGTCTCTGTCTGTCTCTCTTTGTATCTGTCTGTGTTTGTCTCTTTCCCTCCCTCTGTCTATCTCTGTGTCTCTGTTTCTCTGTCTTTGTGTCTATCTGTGCCTGTCTCTTTTCCTCCTTCCCTCCTTCTTATTTGTCTGTCTCTCTGTCTCTATCTCTGTCACTCTGTCTCTGTCACTCTTTGTATCTGTCTGTGTCTGTTTCTTTCCCTCCCTCTGTCTGTCTTTGTGTCTATCTGTGTCTATCTCTTTCCCTCCCTCCCTCTCTGTCTCTGTCCCTCTGTCTGTCTCTCTGTGTCTGTGTCTCAGTCTGTCTCTTTCCCTCCCTTCTTCCCTTCCCTCCCTCCCTTCCTCTTTCCCTCTCTCTCCTTCATCCCATTTTATCCATGTTATTGATAAGGAATCTCAGGTTCCATGACATGCCCAGGGTCACTCAGCTATTAACTGGGGTGGAATTCAAAGCCAGATGTGCCTTCCACAGCCAGCGCTCTAGCTCCTGCATCTAGGATGCTTGGCCCTCTTGGAAGCCTCCCCGCCCCAGCCCTCCCTTCCACTATCCAGAACCTGAGATGTAGTTCGCGATGGAGAAGATGAAGTCCAACCTGGAAATACGATTGAATATTCTTCGAAAGGAGCACATCATGGAGAGAATGAGGAGGGAAGTGAAGACCAGATTCAGAAACATGATCCCTTGAGAGAGGAAGATGTAAACTGTGAAGAGAAACAGAAGCTGTCCCAGCGGTCCCCCAGCATTGAGGAAATGCCTACTATGTGCTGAGCTCCATAGTAGGCACTGAGGAACAGACAGACAGAAAGCCGTCAGCCCAAAAGAGCAAGAAAACAACTTTGTACAAATGAGCTCTACACAGGACGAACCAAATAATCTCAGAGGGAAGGTCTGAGCATTCAAGAGGAACAGCAAAGGATTCTTTTTTTTTAATCAATTGTATTTTTTTTCAATTACATGTCAACATTCATTTTTATAACATTTTGAGTTCCAATTTTTTTTTCTGCCTCCCTCCCTTACCCCCCGATTCAGCAAACAATCTGATATAGGTCATATGTGTACAGTCATTTTAAACACATTTCCATATTAGTCATGTTGTGAAAGAAGAATCCGAACAAATGGGAAAAACCGTGAGGGGAAAAAAAGCCAACCAAAAAAAGAAGTGGAAGCCATATGCTTTGATTAGCGTTCAGTTTCCGTAGTTCTCTTTCTGGATGCAGATGGCATTTTTCATCCCAAGTCTGTTGGAATTGTCTTGGATCGCCACATTGCCGAGAAGAGCTACATTGATCGTCACATCATCTTATTGTTGCCGTGTACCATGTTCTCTCGGTTCTATTCACTTCACCAACATCAGTTCCTGTACGTCTTTCCAGATTTTTCTGAAATCAGCCTGCTCCTCGTTTCTTATAGAACAATAATATTCCATAATATTCATAGACTCTAATTTACTCAGCCATTCCCCAACTGATGGGCATCCACTGTTTCCAGTTCCTTGCCACTACAAAAGGGCTGCTACAAACATTATTATTGCACCTGTGGGTCCTTTCCTCTCTTTTATGACCTCTTTGGGATACAGACCCAGGAGTGACACTGATGGATCAAAGGGTATGCACAGTTTGATAGCCCTTTGGGCATAATTCCAAGTTGTTCCCCCAAATGGCTGGATCAATTCACAATTATATCAATAATGAATTAAATGTTGCAACTTTTCCACATCCTCTCCAACATTTATGGTCTTTTTCTGTCATCTTGGCCAATCTAAGAAGTACGAGGTGGAACCTCAGAGTTATTTTAATTTGCATTTTGCTAATTAGTGATTTAGAGCAATTTTTTCATATGATATAGATGGCCTTAATTTCTTCATCTGAAAATTGCCTGTTCATATCCTTTGACAACTTAACAATTGGGGAAGGACTTGTATTCTTATAAATTTGTCAGTTCTTTATATAATTGAGAAATGAGGCCTTTATTTTAAATTTTTTTTCTCCCAATTTTCTGCTTCCCTTCTAAACTTGGCTGCATTGTTTTTGTTTGTGTAAAACTTCTTAATGCAAAAAAAATCATCTATTTTGCATTTTATGTTCTCTAGTTCTTTGGCTATAAACTCCTCCCTTCTCCATAGATCTTAAGTAAATTATCCCTTCTCTAAATTTGCTTATAATATCACCCTTTTTGTCTAAATCATGACCTTTTTTTGGTATATAGTGTGAGATGCTAGCCCATGTTTAGTTTCTGACATGTTGTTTTCCCCAGAAATTTTTATCGAATAGTGAATGCTTATCCCAGAAGCTTTTGTCTTTGGGCTTATCAAATACTAGGCAACTATAGTCATTGATTATTGTACATATATATGTATATATATATATATATAGTACCTATATATATATATGTATAGTCATTGATACACCACTTTTTATCCAGTTCCAAATGGTTTTGTTAATTGCCACTTTATAATATGGTATGTTTAGGCCACCTCCTTATGCATTTTTTTTTCAGTAATTCCCTTGATTTTCTTGACCTTTTGTTCTTTCAGATGAATTTTTTTCTAGCTCTATAAGATAGTTGCCAGTTTGATTGGTATGGCACATAAGTAAATGAATTTAGGTAGGATTATCATTTTTATTATATTAACTTTGCCTACCCATAAACAATCGATATTTTCCCTTTTTTTATTTGACTTTGTGTGAAGTGTTTTATAATTGTGTTCATAAAGTTTGTCTTGGCAAGTAGACTCCCAAATATCTCCATAAAATAAGTCATTTAGACAATATGTATTTGGGATTCAAACTGGCCCATCAGAGCTCTACTTTTTCCAGTAGAGTTTGAATGCTTGGCGATTTAGCTCAAGAAAACCTTGACATCTAGTACTTTTTTGTGCAGAATCTTCCTAAGACAATTCAAATGGGAGCAATTCAGTTTCTTGGCATGACAATGGCTCACTGTCCAGTTTCAGAGGCCCAAAGGCTCTGTAGATTGTCGGTTTGGGAGTCATCTCTTCTTTACCACACTTTCCTTGGAGCCTCCCAAGTCCTGGCCTAGTTCTGGCGATGCACATGTCAATCTCATCATCTTTGTGGACATCCCTGGAAAATACACGGCCAAGGTAAGGGAACTCATCCACAGCATTCAGTATTTCTCCATTGTCTAGAGGTGAGAGTTTCATGGATGGATGGTACAGTGCTGACTGATCGAGAACCTATGTTTTCTTAGTGTGGGGGGCTAAAATTAATACTAGCAGCAGAGATTTGATACATCCTTGTTTTAATCTCCACCTCAGAGGCTGTATTGAGGGCACAATTATCTGGGAACAAGAAGTCATATATCAACTCTTCCTCCATTTTAATTTTGACTTGTAAATCCTTTTCTAATTATCAGTGTGGTAGTTGACCTTGCCTTTTTTGTCCTCCTTAAAGACATCTGATATTGCCAAAAATCCCATAAAAAGCATGGGAGCAAGCACACAAGACTTGTTTCAATGCATTGGTGACTGGGAAAGTGTGAGATCATCATCAACTATCCAGCACCCAGGCAAGATATCCATCATGAAATGAGTGTTACAATACTGATAAACTTCTCCGGCAGCCAGATGTTGACATAATTTTCCACAAGCCCTCACGACTGACAGTGTCAAGAGTCTTTTTTAGATTGATGAATGTTGTGGACAGACTTCTGTTCTACTCCTGCCTTTTCTCCTGGAATTGTTGGGCAGCAAACACCCTATCAACTGTTCCTTAGGCCTTTCTGAAGCCACACTGGCTCTTGGGTAAATAATCATCTTCCAGGTCAAGGATCAGCCCCTTAAGAAGAACTCTGACAAGAATTTTGCCAGCAATGACCGAGAGAGAGATCCTTCTCCCGACCCTGCTTGTCACAGGATAGCTTATCTCTCTTTCTTTTATGGAGATGGACAATGGGGGCATCCTTCAACTCCTGGGGGATAACCTCTTCTTGCCATAGAGCCCAGGCCATTTCAGTCAGCTTTTCTATGAGCAGTGGACCCCTGCCAGATCTCTGCTGGAATGGAATCAGCACCAGGCACTTTGCCACATAAGAGGATCCGTCCTACTGGTTTTCAAAATCTCTTCTTCAGTTGGAAGTTCAGCTAGAGAGAGGTTGATTTCAACCTAAGATAGTTGGACAACAGCTTTAGCCATGGATTGTGATGGTCTGTTGAAAACACTGTGGGAGTCTTTAACCCATCCCTCCGGAATTGTGTCCTTATCACTATTCAATGTAGCTTGAGATGGTTTTTGGCCCATAAATAGCCTTCGGGGCATCATAAAAGTGCTTTGGATTGTTACCATTGGCATAAAATTGAATTTCGCTTGCCTTCTTACTCATCCTAGAATCTTGCATCTCTCTAAGCTTTAATTGTACTTTTTAAAAATAGTATTTTATTTTCAAATATGTGTAAAGATAGCTTTCAACATTTTTGTAAGACTGTGTGCCAGAGTTTTCTCCCTCTTTCCTTTCCTCCCTCCCTCCTTTCCTGGACAGCAAGCAATCTGATATAGATTAAATATATGCAATTCTTTTAACATACTTTCCTTTTGTTGCATTTATTGCTGCACCTTACTTTTGACAGAGTTAAATAGTGCCTTCTTACAGCTCGATGAACTATACTGCTGGGAAATCCTTTGGCGTTTTCATTTCTGAATTTCCCTATCATTGTCTTGATATTTGTGAGTATTCTGGCCCAAATGAAAAAATGCGGTGCTCTATACCAAATCTCTGAACATTGCCCATTTCTTTCTGCTCCACTGTTATTGTGTGTTGGCTCAACTTTCCCTTCATTAGCAAAGAACTGTTCGTGCTTGGAAAAACTCTCCAATCTGTAAACATTTAAGTATTCTATAGTCAATTTACCTCTTGCTGAATACAAATATTTAGTTTGGAAACCCCGCCCCACAAATTTTTAGTTTGCAGAGAATAAGTCTGTGATTGGTTCAGCACTCTGCGCCACACATTGCCTTCATCATTCTCACATCCTGTCAGGTCCTTCTCCCTACAATGACAGTCTCTTAAATGCCAGAAGTAAAAGTGCATCTATGAAGTTTTATTGCATGTAGGTAAATGGAAGGCAGGATTGGTCATGAGAAGGTCATGAGATGCACAAGTTTCGGTAGTGAGTGAGCATTGCCGTTCTCACCCCGTTCTTCCCAAGAACTCCCTGCCACGTCTGACAGTCTTCACCCCAAATTACACTTGCCCTTTTTAGGCACGTGATAATAAGCGTTTCCAGGTCTTTGTAAAATTTTTCATTGACCTCTTCAAGGTTTGTCATGGTGAGAATATACATATGGGTACTTTCCTACAAGTGGCAACAGCAGTGTCATGAGCCTCTCATCCACTCCATACCAGCTTGTTGACTAGATTAGGCAACGATTATATGATTACATATTATGTTTATGTAGTGTTAGTACTATACAACTATGATTATAAAACCTCCACCAGCTTCATGGTGCTGCCTGGGAAAATGTGTATCCAGCTCTGACTTTGGAAAGCTGGGCTTTGTTTGCCAACCCTGGTTCACTCCGGGCTGCTCTTGGGATGTAAAAACTCCTGACTTATCTTGCCACAAGAGCTATTGGTTTTTCAGGTCTACTGGATTTTGTGTTATCCATAAGTGTGCACACAGTTCAGGTACCGAGGGTGAGTGGGATCATCACTGCACGAGTTCTTGCACTTTTTGGGGTGTATTTCAACCACAGGGTGGGATTTCCTGCCTGTTGCAGTAAATAGACCAAGGCTGGGTAAGC